>JAZHYW010002414.1:0-22655 GCA_037355805.1 Ixodes ricinus | reverse complement strand
CACGAACTCATCTCTGTGACGTCACGGCGCGGTGGTGGCGCGTCGGTCGCACTTCCGGTCTGGGGCTGTGGGCAGAAGTCCCCATGCCAGACGTGTATTCCTGCGTTGTTTTGAAAGGAACCAGACAAAAACTTGCCTTCTCGTCAAAACGCCGCGACTGGGGCCGTACCAAAAGTGTTGAGAAAGGTTTGAAGGTCAGTTTTTACGTGCTCGGTTCGTCCGAGAATCTGGATATGTGCCGTGAAAAGGGAAAAGCAGACGCCGTCGGACAACGATTGCTTGGGCGGGAAGCACTTTGGGTTGAATTCACGGATACTTGTGGTCATCAGATTTATTTGTTTTGTTCCAACATGAACGCCAGAAAACCGTCAAGTTGTGCGGACCACCTGCGGACTACGTTCAGTGCGTCTTCAAGTTCAAACGGCCGCCTGATTGTTCGAACTGTCGTCTGCTCTTTCAAACGTTTCTGCTTGTCGTCTGCTCTCTTAGACGACGCCGGTCCGTAGACCAAATGTATTGCCCGGTACTTGCGATAAGAAGTAAGTGCAGGCCTCAAAAGACTTAAATTTGAAGGTTGGTAAGCAGGCTCGATGTAAACAGTAGATACAAGGAGATGTTGATCATTGTTACCAGTGACCATCACCGACTTGTTATGCCTAATTCAGTTGGTCCGATTCTGCTTGCGATTTTCAGTATCGACGTCGACCATCTCAGCTACGGTTCACGCTTTTGCAGCCCGAGCGGCGTCGCGACTGAAAATTTCGAGCGAAATCTCATCATGCGAATCAGGCTTTAGCGTACATTCTGCGGCGTCCACGCGGAATGAATCGCCACATGTCACATTATTCACGCGAAGTTTTGCGGTGTAACGAGCCTCGGTAATTTCGCTGACGCCGCTCAAGATAGTCAGACATCGCCAGGAAGACGTAGAACCAACAATTCGAACGCGAAAAAGGGCAGGGGACTCACACTGACGCCGACAATATCGCATTTCAATGGTTTGTTTATGGGCGACGGCGAGCTTCTTGCCCACACCCCTATCGCGCATGCGCGGCGCCGGTGGCTTCCGCTAGGGGCGCTCCGGGCGCTCCGGTTTGTTTGTAAACATGAGTTGGTGTATAGTTTTCTCCCAGTAGATAGAACACGACTTTTCCTAGTACTAGCCCTCCACATATTCCACCTCATTAGAGTGCCTATGGTGAAGCGTAATAAGCAAATTGAATTTGCATGGGCTTGTTACTCACTCCGCTGGGTGTTCGATTTTATATCCTACAGTTGTTAAAATTACCGAACTTTTTTTTTTTAGTGAGATTTGTTTTAACACAGGTTTAAGTTCTATACTTTGTCTGACTGCACTCCCACTATGAATGTAGACAAGGCCCTATGAGCTCTATAACATTATTGGGTGGGTAGTTCTGACTCACCAGTTCGTTGTTCATGCGCTCGGAAGAGCGCATACATGTCTCTGGCTTTCTTTACCAACCTCCGCCATGCCTCCTGCAGCTGCCGTGCACTCCGCGGAAAGCTTATGTCGTTGACAATATCTTCCCATGCCTGTCTCTTCGTTCGCCAGGTAACTGTGCTGCTGAATTTCTCTAGAATTTGTTGTTTTCGTTCTCCAATTGCTCTAATTAATTCCATTTGTTGATCCAAAGTCATTCTAGGTGTTTGCGTTTGACAGATGGTTTGCGATGTCGACGCCTGACTCATTTTTGCATTCGGTTGTGATCATCTGATATTACAATACAATACAATACAATACTTTATTGCATGGAAACATGAAAAAAGAACAGCAATCAGGCCTACCAAAGCCACAAAGGGCTTGTATGGTAGTGCCTGGCAGGCAGCGACAAAACATAAAAAAATATCATCAGAAAACAAAAAGAGAAAGAAGAAAGAAAAAAAAATAAAAAGAATCACCTGTAGTTACAAGTTCAAAAATAAAGGACGTTATCTACGGAGGCTCCTAAGAGCATTCCTCAGTTTGTATTTTGTTGTGGCATTAAAAACACTCGCAGGAAGTTTGTTAAAACAAGAGGCAACGTAATAATCACGGATCCGCTCTCCATACCTTGTAAAGCATCGAGTAGTCAAAAACCGATCCTTTGGCCTTAGGCAACGTACAGGAGTATAAGGGATCTTATACGAACTATCCCAGAAATGTCGAAAAACCACAGTATCCCTGAAGAGGAGTAAAAATCAGGCAAACACAATTCTTTAAACACATCACTATCGTTATCAAGGCAGCGATCGTAAGAAATGGATTTTAACAAGGACCGCAAAATTGAGTTGATTCTGAGTTTCCAACGGGCCGCACAATGACCATAAACAGTGATACCATAACGTAGAATATTGTAACCCAAAGCATGTAAGACTAGCTTGCGAACTGAAAAAGGCATGAAGTATCTTATGTTAAACATCACACAAGACAAGGAACGAAGCTTCCTACAAACTTGCGCAAGCTGAGAATTCCAAGCCAGGTCCCTGTCAAAAACCAATCCGAGATATTTCACCGAGGACGAATAGGTCAAGTGTGTGCACACACAATTGGAACACTTGGACGTATGTAGAACAAACGGATAAGAAACGTTAATCCTTTTCAATGGGTTATGGAAACAGATGAGTTGCGTTTTGGACGCATTGACTGAAATTAAATTGGCCGCAAACCAATCCATTGTTTGAGTTGCAGCATTTTGTAACATAGTGATCGCTTGTAAGTATTTAGGTGCGCAGGCCACAATGAGAGTATCATCTGCATACTGGAACAAGGAAGTCTGTACATTACTGGAAAGATCGTTTACATAGATGTTAAATAATAAAGGACTAAGTATAGAACCCTGGGGGACGCCGGACCTGATTATAGAAAAATTACTTCGAATTTGATCAATAGACACACATTGGCGCCTGTCACGCAAGAAATCTTCTAGCAACGATAAAAAGGAGCCACGAAAACCCAACATTGACAATTTATCTAATAACAGACGGTGACTCACGCTATCGAATGCCTTGCTGACGTCTAAGAATAGAGCACACGCAACTTGGTTTCGCTCAAACGATAAGTTAAGCAAATCGGAGAGATCTTCCAGCAAAGTTTGAGTGCCACGACCTTGCACAAAGCCATACTGGGTGGGAGATAAAGTATCATGCAAATCTAAAAAACGTGTCATGATCAGGCATAAGTGCTTCTCTAATATTTGCGAAATACAAGGCAAGATTGAAATTGGGCGATAATTTTCTACTTGATCACGCTTTCCCGTCTTGAAAAGCGGTATAACTATCGCTGTTTTCAACTTTAAAGGGATTACACCATTATAAAGTATGCCGTTTAAAATCGTAAGCAAGACTGATTTAAGCTTATCAAACGACCTTCTTAGTTCGTTGGCTGAAATGCCGTCAATACCAGGTGACTTGCATTTTAGACTAAAAAGAATGGTCTTAAGGTTGTCTTCATCGAAGTAAGGTAGATAAGCAGATTCTACAGTGCTGTTGCGCAAAGTACACGAATTTGGGGGTTTTCTCGCGATTCCCGAAACACTAGAAAAGAAATTATTTAAACCATCCACGGCGCCCTGCCCCATTGAAGAACAAAGGGTGCGGTTGTTGTTACGATTTGAAGCCGTTGTATTTAAGCCTCTAAAATCGTTGATTAGCGACCAAGTCTTCCTGGGGTCTGCTCGGGCTTCTTTAAATTTATTCCGGAGATGTAGACGCTTAGCGCGACGAATCATGGCATTTACTTTATTTCTACTAAGCTTGTATTCAAGTTGTAACGTATCACATTTCGGGGAACGTTTTGCCTGAGCCCATACCAGCTCTCTTTCTTTAATTGCGGCCAAGATTTCCGGAGACATCCACTTGTGGTTTAGGTTGCGCTGCTTGATTTTCACACGACGTGATGCCTTTTGCCTGAAACGATTGAGTTGAATGACAAATTCCTCATAACACTCATTGGGAGATACATTAAATAGGAAAGCATTCCAATCATATTCCTCGACTAGCTGATGGAATAATCTTGGGTCGACAATAAGCACCTCGCTCTCATAATTCACCGGAACCGTCGTGTTAGATACCAACGTTAAGGAACAACAAACAAAGTAATGATCTGCGAGTTTTTGTTCAACAATTGCTGACTGTGCAATTAAATTGTGGTGCCTTATGTTTATATGATCAATACAAGATTTAGTCAGCTGACCTGATAAAAACTCCTCTCGGGTAACTTCACGAATGACGTAATCTAAGCCCCACTTGGCCAATACGTCGAGGTAATTTCCGACTAGCGCCAGAGTAGGTCGGAGTACGTCAATGTTGATATCCCCGATCATACATATAGAATGTTCGCTGGAAAGGGAAGACAACGCGGAATCGAGCTCTTCCAAAAACAAGCGTCCGTTACAACATGGGGGCCGATAGACAGAGAGTAATAATATCGACGTATTAGCTGTGCATAACCGTAAAGCCACCGTTTCCGCTTGTTGAAATGAAAATTTGAGCTCATGCACAGACCATACGTCTCTTACAAAAACTGCCACACCCCCACCCTTTCCCGTCGGGCGTGTAAAAGAGTACAACTGATAACTAGGAATTGAAAACCTTGCAATGCAATCAGAATGAACATTCACCTCCGTAAGTACAAAAACATCAAAAAAACCGTGGAAAGGCGAGGTCAAAGAAATAAAAAGGTCCCAGTATTTTCGAATACTGCGAATGTTAATGTGGGTTGCCCGGAAAGCATTTCCTTTAGATCTAGTAAAGAAATCATGAAGTTCATGGAATGACCCACAAGTAGAAAAGGAACCAGGATCCATGCTTAAACAATCCTATCGAGGTCGGACACCTTCTGTATACGAATGAGAGGCGAATCTTCAGACCTCTTAGCCAGTATCTTGCTATCTCGTGACCAGACAAATTTGTAATTCTTTTCCTTGCCTTTTATGCGGGCCAGCCGGAAAAGTTCACGATTAGCTTTCGAGAGATTGTCATTGAAGTACAGCCGGGAAGCTTCTGCTCCATGGCTAGTCTCGGTAAGTGCCCTCGTGCCTTGAGCCATTTTTCTTTAGCAAAGACATTAGCCATTTGTATAATAATGGGTGGGGTCGAGTCACCCCTTGCGGGTAGCCGATGAACAGCAGAAATATCCGCTGTTTGAAATTCAGAAATGCCCAGTACCCTGGCTAGCTCACGCATCGCAGTTGTCAAATCTTCGTTAGGCGTCCTTGGAAGGCCATGGATTTCAAAATTACATCTCCGGCTGTACTGCTCTAATCTGTTTACTTCATCGTTCAAATGGTCAATTTGTTCGGCCTGGGATAACACCGTCGCAGACAGGGACTCCGTCTGTGCGCGCACCTCAGCCACCACAGCCTGGCTGGTCGCCACGGTGGTAAGAACGGTGTCATACTTAGCAGACAGGAAGTCGATTGAGCTCTGAATTTCGACAACAGTTTCAGCGACTTTTTCACCTGTGGCCTTGAAGGCCAGCAGCTCCTCCACTTTCCCTGCTAGCAACTCGACAGTTGTTCTTAGCTGATCCAGCTTCTTATTGACCGCCGTGAACTGCTGCGCGAGTGAAGCATCACCTGGGCTGGCGTCAAGGACATCCTGTCTGCCGGTAGGCATTTTGCAAGCTTGGCAAAGCCAAGTTTCGCGCTTCACCGTAGACATTTTGTTGAATGTACCTTCAGTGACCGTCGAACAATTTTTCCCAATATGAAAAGCAGCACAGCAAATAGAACAAGTTAGAACTTTCCCATCTGGGGGCAGAGACTTAGAGCATACTACACAAACAGTAGACATTTTGGTGCAGTCAGCGGCGGAGATAATGAAGACGCAGGCGTAAAGATCTTAAACTCACCTGTCAAACGATAAGACAGGGTTCAGTCACAGCAAAACGGTGTGCCGCTGACTGCACCGAATTCCCTCGATGTGATGGCTTAAGTAGGCAGCGACGATCACCAGGTGGAGTGAGATGCAGTCTGACGCCAGGGGAGGAGGGCGATGAATCAGCTGACCACGAGAAGCAGACGAAGACGCCCCCTGATTCTCCGAATGCACGTGCCCAAGATAGCAGACGGGGCCGCTCGATGAAACCTGGCCGGAGACGCACAGCTTGATTCCCCGACGCACGTGCCCGGGATAGCAGACGGGGCGGTCCGATGCAGCCAGCCCGGAATCGTACACTGTCAAACGATAAGACAGGGTTCAGTCACAGCAAAACGGTGTTTCAACAAGTAATGTGTTAATATTACAAAACGATTGCCACAGCGAGATGTAAAGAGTGAGAATAGAACTTTGATCACATTCCATGCAAGTAAAAGTATAATCTCTTTTATTTCGGTTTTACGACTTTCTCAGACGTTTGACTTGTTGCCTTGCCTGTAGTATTTCGCTCAATCAATGCATCCACGGCTGCTATTTGGTTTTTTCTGTGTGTTTATTTCGTGGAATCTTTTTTTTTAATTGACACGACTGCAGTGTGTATTAGTACTAAATAGGCGCCTCCTGTTATTGAGAAGAGTCGTAGCAAGAGCGTTGTATATTTAAAAACACATAAAATTGTAGTTGCTGGGAAAGGATGCTTGTTTCGGCCCCGTTTGTGTGAAAGTCATACCGATGCTGTAATCTTAGTGTCCTTTTAATGAACATTATGAAACGTTCGTATTTGCGCATTCACTTGGCTTGATCTTGGTTTCCTTTTAATGAACATTATGAAACGATTGTAGAAGCGCGTTAACTTGGCTTACCGTAATCTTTTTTTTTCCGGTTTGTCAATCCAACAGGTGGGGCAAACAGTAAAAATTGTGTAAGGCGCAGTAGTCCTAGTGGATGATTAGTAAAAAAGATCACACTTAAAAAAACAAAACACATGCTCAAAATAAAAAAAAAAATAAAAAAATTTCGCCGGGATTTGAGCCCAGAACTTTCACGCCGAGACGGCAAGTCTCGGCGCTAAAACCGCTCGACTATAGCAGACTTTTTTTTTTATTACATGGAAGAAGAAACGATAGGATTACAACGTTGTCGTTCAGGGTTTACTCTACACAATCATAGTACACATGTTAAAACTCTTTGATGTCTTGAAGACTGTTAAACAGAGGCAGCCAGTCAGGAACTACTGTTTGAATATCATACACGCTTTTGACGCGGATTACAAGCTCGATGAAATGTAGGCGTACAGTTTTTGGGTGCAAAATCTCATTCCTTATGTCGAGGCGGGACTTCCACATGCTATACAATGCTAGGAGCATTACAATGTCATACGGGAAGTTATCTTTAGATGATACAGGTAGGAAACGAATTGAATAGGGTGTAATATCAATATCCTTCTTTAGAGTACGCTGCAGAACATCCCAGAAGAAAATGGCATCCCAACAGTGAATAAAAATATGTTCAATGGTTTCAGGCGTCTTACATAATATACAGTTTGTTGACCATGGGACGAATATTCCTTTCTCTTGTAGCCACACTTTGGTGGGTAACACTGAACAATGTAATTTGAAAAAGAAAGTTTTGCTGCAGGGAGATCGACATATTCTTTACCCGGCGCAGTATATCGTGTTGGGAAACGTCGGCTAAACATTAAGCGGTAAATTGGCATTGGAAATAGAATATTCACAAGATCTCTTGTCAACCTTTTACGTGAAACAAACATGCTGTTCCGGCCGGCGCTGGCACAGGTATATAAATTGACAACCACCGCTTTCGTTTCGCGTGATTTTTCCTTTATTTTGGCTTATATTTACCTTCCCTGGCCGTACCTTTACCTGCCGCTTCTAAAGTATGATAGGGCGGTTAATTGGACTTCAGTTGAAAGCCTCTGCAGTCAGTTTCTACGAGCGAAATTAGACTTTTGTACTCGAAGCGGCACGGACTTCTCTGCCATTAGGCAGGGACGCTAGGTACTTCCTTGTCCCCATGGAGCTGGTCACGTGACATAAAAATCCCTCTTGGCCGCAGCCGCAGCCGCGGCCGCAAGGTGAGCAAACCGGCCCTGGGCACCGTGCATGCTGCATTGTTCATGCAGGCCGGAATGGTAACAAAAAAGACCCCCCTCCCTCTCACCGGAAAACACGAACTCCCGCCGAACGCTGAGGCTTTCATTCGGTTAAGTCAACCGAGCGCTGAGTCATTGTATATGTTGTCCCCATCCATGTAGTTCTAAAGTTAACCGCTTGGGGCGCCACGGTCTGATCTTCTCCCAATAGCTAAAGCGACCTCTTTCTTGTTGTCCCAGAAATGTTTTGTACCATCTATCAGTGATATTGCCACGCGCGTTGCCCAGCGAGCACGTGGCTGAATGGTTGCCGCGCTTGGCTCTCGCGCGGAGGCTCCGGGTTCGATACCAGAAAGCGGACTTCGCTTTTATTTGTTCCTTCAACTTGACATTCAGGTAAGTTCGAGAAGTTTGTCGTCTGATCGAGTTACGAATGTTCTACGCGCCGAACTTTCTGCGCCGAATGTTCCAGAAATCCACGCGGGTACAAAAGGTGCTCCGAGTGGCGGTCCGGAGTCAGTCTCGCCCCAGCGGTTGATCCTGCTGTTTCGCCGACATCGACGCCTGCGACGCTAGCCTTTCTCTGTTTTGTTTTGGGAACAAGTTTGCCCCATTAAACGTTTAGTTTCTTCAGTTATTCGCCGTCTCATCATTTATCATTTGTGACAATATTTTGCTCTTTATAGTCGGACTGCATAAAATAGCCCTACGATACTTTTTTTCGTTTTGTGTTGTTGCGTGTTAATAAACCATTCTGGTTACCCATATTTGCGTATCTGCATAATTGTGGTTGTCAATGGCGTCCATACAAATTAAGCAATGCGGAAGTATCTTCAAAAGTAACTGAAATACATTTCTAAGTATATTTACTCCACTCAAGATACTTTACCGTGAAAGTAACTTGAGTAGTATTATAAATACTTTATGAAGCAGGTATTTAGTAACTTAACTCAAATACTTTAAATACTTTTATCGAGTATTTTGTCCGACACTGTCTCAAACCCAGCTGTGTTTGAGACTCAAGCCTCCCATTCACACAGGGGCGCTTGCTTAGCAAGCGCCCTTGTGTGAATGAACCACCTGTAACAAACGCGAGGTCCTCGTAGCAGTGAGTTAAATCAT
This sequence comes from Ixodes ricinus, assembly GCA_037355805.1. Lineage (NCBI taxonomy): Eukaryota > Metazoa > Arthropoda > Arachnida > Ixodida > Ixodidae > Ixodes > Ixodes ricinus. The sequence continues at coordinate 13,543 of JAZHYW010002414.1, read as the reverse complement.
GGTTTCAATTATTAAAGCGTGAATCACATGTGAGCAAGAATCGCATCGCCTCGCGCCGATGCAATGACGTGGCCCAAGGCCCACTGATCTCTATGACAATTGCTGGATCGCGCATCCCCGCTTGTTCACTGCAGCGCGACTGCGGCCACCAAACGGCAATCTTACATGCGGGTTTTTTTTTCGTTTTGCTAGCGTTGCAGGGGTTGGCGGCAGCGTGCTAAAGACACGTTTTCTACTCGTTCGTCACCATTCGCCGAAAACGTTCTTTCAGATCCTGTGTGAGCCGTGAAACTTGCCGCTGAGAACACGTGGAAATTTTTACGAAATCGCAGTACCGCAGGAAAAAGGCACAACTCGTCGAAAGCAAGTTAGCCGGTCGGTGGCGTGTTCAAAGCTTCCTTGGCATGCCGAAGTTATGTATCTCTGTGCCTTCGCACGCTTGGATACCGATCAAGAATCGACGCCTTGTGGATGTGTTTTGCGAGTGCAATATGCGTGAAGCCGTATGTACCTCTGGATCAGCGTCTTACCTTACTCTGACGTCTGTATACTTGCGGCACTCGCGGTCCAGAAACGAGCTTGATCCAGCGTCTATACCCGTTTTCACCTCAAGAAAAGAGTAAGTTTTGCGCATTGTTCATACGCCGCGCGAAATAGTTCTCGCCAGATTTGGTTGTCGGAGGCACAGGCGATGCTTTTGGCGTTTGAAACGTGTACTCCTTGATAAGATAACGTGTATCCACTCCAAAATGCTACTAAATGTATCTTAAATCTCCACCTTAACGTGAAAATTAGTAATCATCCGCGAGAAGCCGGACTTTTTTCCTACGGTTCTTGAGGTGAAAACAGGTATAGTAGCGACGTAAAAGAGGGGGAAGGTACGTCTTTTTTTCGTCGTTAGGCGATTTACAGAATACCGCGCACAACAGCTCCTCATCACTGATCAGTGCTCGCTCATTATCAACCTACTTAACTGCACTTGACGTTTGAGCGCGGCTCGCCTAATTGTGATTGGTCAACAGATTGCACACGACCATATCTGCCGCGCTTCAAAGATTTTCATTCTCGCCGTCTTGTACTTTTGCTTTCGAAAACCCTCCTTGCTCCACAGCGTTGCTCTATTCGTGCTCCCATGTGATCCATTAGAGTAGATTTGGATCATAGCCATGGTTAATAGTACATAAGAGCACGTACATATCACCCCCTCCCTTTATATTATAGCAACTCACTGGAACAGCTGGACGATCCAGAACTCCGTGGCCGATATATATATATATATATATATATATATATAGATCTAAAGACATCTACGTGCGACACACCTTCAAAATTTTCGTGCGGCGTCGATTCTTGATCGGTATCCAAGCGTGCGAAGGCACAAAGATGCAGCACTCGGCGTGTCAAGGAAGCTTTGATCACGCCGCCAGACCGGCGACACTTGCTTTCAACGAGTTGTACCTTTACATACAGCTTCACTCGCGTTGCACTCGCAAAACACACCCACGCGGCGTTGATTCTTGATCGGCACCCAAGCGTGCGAAGGCACAGAGACACAGCACTTCGGCGTGCCAAGGAAGCTTTGAACACGCCGCGAGACCGGCGAAACTCGCTTTCGACGAGTTTTGCCTTTGCCCTACTGCACTGCGCTTTCGTAAAAATTCTACGTGTTTTCAAGGGAAAGTATCACGGCTCGCACAGAATCTTAGAGAATGTCTTCGGTGAATGACGAAGAACGAGTAGAAAACGTGTCTTCAGCACGCTGCCGCCGGCCTGTGCAACGCTAGCAAAACGGAAAAAAACCGCATGCAAGATGGCCGTCCGGTGGCCGCACTCGCGGAGTGGGGATGCGAGATCAGTGGCCGTACGTTTGCTATGGTTACACCACTTGGTGGCGCGATGCGACGCGATTTTTCCTCACATATGTTTCAGGTTTTAGTCTGTTCATGACGCTATAATCGGTAAAAAAATGAAAGGAAGAAACCTTATCACAAAAATGTTCTTTCTTAATTAAGACAACACTGTACAAGTTTACTGTCCGATACTGCTGGTATTTAAATCAAAGAAACAAAATTTAATCAGAAGGAAAACGGCATAATGGGCGTTTGGCCTATCTTTAGTGCACGTCGCGGGAAAGCGGTTTAATATACCCTTTTTCTGAGTGCCAGATATGAGCTACGATGACTGTCTTGTTTTGCCTCACCGTGACGCCCAGTCACTGCGTTTTAGACATAACACTCGCCGTGAGTTGTCTACTACCAGAGTAAGGTTGAAAGATGAATAATTCCTACACGATGGCGGACAGAACAGAGGCCAAATTCACTAAGAATGTCTTATCTTAAGACATTTTTTCTAAGAAGTTCGTAACTCAAGAAGTTCTTAAGATGTGCCGGAATCGGCATTCTCGAAGGGGTTCTTACGAATTACTTACGAACGGACTGGCTACGACAAAATTAAGCGAGGGAAAGAGAGAAACTTCCGGTATCTCGCGATGCTCGCAAACAACGAGAGCGGCGAGAGCGAAGCGTTGCCCTGACGACGACAGGAGACGCCTTGCCCGCCACACGTGTAGTCGCCTCATCGACGGCAGTAGTGCAGGCCGTGGTCTACGCGAACGATGGCGACGCAGTCGGAGGGCAAAAAGCAGCGAATGCCGAACTTCACGGAGGCTGAACTGGAAACTCTAGTCGACGGCTACGAGGCAAGAAGGACCGCGATTGACGCGAAGGGCGATGGCCCGCATGGCTCCGCCGCCAAGCAGCGGGCTTGGCTGCAAATCACCAAGGATTTGTATGCAGTCTCCGGCGTAAGACGAGACGTGGCCGAAGTGAAGAAGAAATGGGCCGATTACAAGAGCATTCACAAAAAGCGAGGTAAGGCATCCTTTGAGCTTTCTTACAGTTCGCGAAATAAGTTGTTGCGATATGATCGTTAGACACACGCAGCAGAAACCGACTATCTCTAACAGTGTCGCGCTGTGTGTATAAGGCGCGAAACGTTTGGCGTGAATGCAGAGTCGACGAGCGAGCGCATTTTATTACTTAGCTTAGTGCTGCCAGATACTGCAGAAGGCTCTTGGCCTCTTTCAACGACAAAGGACATCAGCCCAAGCGTGTAATGAGGTAGATCGGCAATTAAGTTCGCTCGTACCTAGTGCCAAACACGAAAAATGATCGCATAGCTCGAAAAGATCCTTCGAACGTTTACCAATTAGCCCAAGCTTCAGTCTTAGCAACCTTCATACCCACATTCGATCGCACAAACAATAGGGTGGTAGCCTTCGCTATGCGAACGTAATTCGAAAATTAGTGATATTGCTTGGATTAGCATTGCAGTAAAATCGGTTGGAAGTTATGGCTAATCCTTGTCATTAAAGACGTCTCGTGCTTGTCCTTTTTGTGTCTAGGATTTTAGAATGTTTAACGGTAACCAGCTCGCCTGCCTAATCACGTTGTCTTCAAAAAACCATGTCGTATGTGTTTTTTTTACGCAATTGTTTGTATTATTTACTTAGTATCTACTATGAACCAACTAACCTAACGAAGAGTCGTGATGTAACTGATAATCCGCGCAAACTGCATCCCACTTTGACCCGTTACTTGATACTGACATGATGCACAGGTGCATCCTTGAAGCGCAGCCAGGGTGCCACCGGAGGCGGGGTTGGTGACAAGCCGCTCAATGATGTGGAGGAGAGAGTCGTGGGGCTCCTGAGCGTGGAGGCAATGGCTGGCATCCCTGGTGCCTTCGATATTGGGGTTGCGGTCGAGGTGCCAGTGGACGAGCCCTTCAGCCTGCCGTTCTTGGGTAGGCTCACACTTGGATGAACAAACTGCTTGCATCCCCTCATTAATGGGTGTCATGTGTTGTCACAATTGGTTGCCAAAACGTTTCACAATTGTTATGAGGTTCTGCACATGCAGTAGTTGCATTTCATATGGTCGTGTTTCCCTACTCCAACAACCACTTTAAATTCCAATCTCCCAGGTGCTCCCACAACATCACATGCAGCAAGGCCAGGCTCAGTCGAGCTAGTTCCTTCCGTTGGTGAGCTTTTCGACTTCAAAATTTAAGTGTAGCGTGACTAATCAATTAGCTCTTTATTTAAATGATCTAGACTCTGGGACCTAATTATTCGGTTGAACAGGACAGGACTGTGCTACATTTCTACCAAAGATTGTGTTTGTATCAAAATAATGTTTTTTCTCTTTTTTTGCAAGATACGACTCCAGGACCATGCAGGCCTGCTTCAGTGAGACCACCACGTGCAAGGTTTGCTGCATTTAACTTTTTGATTGCTTCTATAATGGTAGCACCTGTATCATTGGAGGAAATTGCATTTGGCGTCCAGAATAGACCTACATTTCAAAAGTAGAAACTGTTATTTAACTCTTTGTTCAAACAGCGCTAGAATGGAAAGAGTTTGATCATGATCTGTTTGCACCTGCATTTTGACCTAACGAGTTTTCTGAATAATGAACTCTCTGTAATAATGCCTTCAGGACACTGCAGGTAATCATCGGTAAGTAAATAAATAACATTGCCCATAGTGGTTATAATTGGAACACTTCATGATTTTTTGTTTTTGTCTTCCAGCTTATTTGGCGTTCAAGGCGTACACCCGCTGGAAGATGCAGGTGGGTGGTTTTGGTTCTTTTGGTTGAGCAATCATGCTTGCTCGTCACAACCTGTTGTAGTCTATCGGTCATATGTTAGCCAGCAGTTTACAAGGAAGTGTACTCAGCTCTATTCGTTTTTCTATTCAGAAAACCACGATGCCAGCGGATGTCTGCTGCAAGACGACGGTGGGGCTTCGCTCCACACTTCAAGCAGTCACAAACCCAGCCAAAGACGTTAGTATCATTCTACTAGATGTGGATTGCAACACCAACCTCACATTGAATCCAAGGCCACACTGCACAAAATATCCAGCAGTGTGATAAAACTAGTCTGTAAATATTGAAACAAGTCAATCTGCCCGGTAACATCCACCGTAGAAAAGACCACTCCTGTCGGCTTTTTTTTTTCACTTGTTCCACGTTTTCTGGGTGCTGTGCATTTCTCTCAGAAAAAGTATTACATTTTTTGCTGGCTAAAACTGATTAAATACCAATATGCCTTTCGTTAAATTACCTCAGCTCCAAGGAACATGATGCGTGTTGTTGCACGCACTGCACATGGTAGTGTCTGCAGCAGCAACCGTTCCGTAACAGATACCTACTTTACAGATGACACCTTGCGCATGCATTTGCCAACTTTATTTTGATCATTTACTTCCCTAATTTTTCTATACAGATAAGGGAGTGAATGTACCTACTTCTTGGTGCTTGGGTAATTTGGCAAAAGGTCCCTTCTCTCGTTAACAACTTGGTTTTATCATTCATGCACGCTTCTTATGCCTAACCTGGACATGTATTCTTCATGCGAGTTTCACAACAGTATCATGGAAACATGATCACAAAATGGCTTTCCAATTCTCAATAAGGCAAGCAACCATTTTCCTCTATGTGCAGGTGGCGTGGAGGACCCTAGCCACAAGATTATCCAATCTCAGCAAGCTATTGTTGAACGCCTGGACCAGATTATAGAACTGCAGAAGCAGAGGGTGGCACTTGAAGCCTACAAGCTCAACGTGCAGTTTGTAGATGGCAAAATTGTCCCTATGTAATAATAAGAAGACACTCGAGTACAATAACAAAACATTGTTTCTTTAATACACACAAGGCTTTTCTTTTACCTGCACCCATTGATGCTTTAGGTTTACACAGAAGAGTTCCAACCAAAATCCAAAAAATGGTTCAGCCCGACCTTTCAAAACCTGCTCGGTTTCTTCATCAGGGGTGACTAAATCGTGAGGAGCAGCAGCAGTTTTCATCTTCTTCTTAGTTGTTTTTGACTCGAATTTCTTCTTCTATTATACAGATGGTTTCTTGTTTGTTGCCGTCGTCAGGTAGCGGACATGGACTGCTCCACAGAAGAAAACTTGAGTCGAAAACAACTAAGAAGAAGATGAAAACTGCTGCTGCTTCTTGCGATTTAGTCACCCCTGATGAAGAAACCGAGCAGGTTTTGAAACGTCGGGCTGAACCGTTTTTTATGGCTGGAGCTCTATCGGTCGAAAATGTTCTCATTCAAGCCAATGATGCTTTGTAGCATGTTTCACAAACTCACTTAAAAACGGTGTTGACAAGCTCATTTCTGACTGCGGTGCCAGAGGGTGTGTCTCGGGCAGTGCTCGGCCTGTCCTCTTCTTCCTCTTCCTCATCGTCGGATTCTTCAACTGTTCAGAACACCATATTTAGCACAGCACAAAGGGACATCAACAAGGCTTCTAAGAACAGTTATAACATTGCAATAACTCAATAAGCTGCCGAAAGCACTTTCCAAGGAACGTGTTTACAAACTATAGGCTTCACACATCATACTACAGGCTCAAACTGAAATATGTAAATTGAACTGTAAGGAGATAACAATATGCAAAGGTAATGGTAGGTGGTGCCACCGTACTGCAACGTGCTGGAAATGCCCCGACTTGAGCCACTGAATAAGCTACGCTCAGAGTAACCACAATTTCTCTCCAGACTGTGTTGTGGGTGTGCAGTTGGCGATCATTACAATTTTGAAATGTGGCTTCCTGAGCGGTGGCAGGAAGTTCAGGCGACACTGTTTCGCTCTGTTGCGGATTCTTTGAATATTTCTGGAGGGCGGAAGACCATCTTTTTGCCTTTTCAGACAGAGCTTCAGATAACTGGCGAATATAACTTGAGGCGCCGAGATAACAAGCGTCACTGCTCTGAAGCGCAGCTTATTTGGAGGCCCTAGCCCAGACATGTATCGGTAGTGACCTGACATCGCATGACTCAGTTTAAACAATGACTAGGTTGCTCATGGCAAGGCAACGTGAATCATCGGAATTCAAACGAGGCATGGTAGTGGGTGTCTGATGCAGGCACGTAGCCAGGGGTCTGCCCATGGGGCCCGGGCGCCCGCCGAGATCTTCCATTTTGCTGGTGCCTGCTCTCCTCCCTCCCCCTCATACAGCAATTTGTCATGGCGCCGCCCCCCCCCCCCCCCGAAACAAAATCCTGGCTACAAAGCCTGGTCTGATAGATGGGAGATTTCATTTCCAAAGCTGCACAGATAATCAACATTCCTTGATATACGGTGTTGTGATGCTTACTAAGAATACCGCGTGTGTGTGACCTTCGTTAAACAAATTTAAAGCCTGTATGTGTGAGCCATGAAAGTGCTAATCGAACAATGTGTGAATTTATACCTGCAGACTGGAGAATTTCTAAACAAAGAATAGAGCTGAAGTTGTAGGCGGCTAGACTTAGTTGCCCTCTACCATCACGTCACTAGCAGAGGAGAATGGTACCTCTCGCAGGGCAGATGTTAAATGAGCCCAGAGTCGCACCAAACAAGGCTGTTGCTAGCCTCATTCATTTGTGGCATTTTTAGTTCATCAAAGCATGAAACCTTTAGCGAATACATCTTTCTTACCGGGTGGTTCTGCGAGGGAGATGTGGTGGCGCATGCAGTAGTTGTGCAGGACTGCGCAGGCTACGATCAAGCGGCAGCACACACCAGGAGAGTATTGCAGGACACCGCCGGACCTGTCCAGGCACCTAAAGCGGGACTTCATTATGCCAAAAGTTCTCTCGATGACTTGTCTCGTCTTCGTCAGGCAGTCATTGTTGTTTTGGTGCGTCTTTTGTAGGAGACACACGAGGCTGCAGGCTTACTGAACCGCCATGTTTATTGTCTGAATGATGATGATAGCGCTCCGCAACCTAAGTCAAAACGAAACTATAACATATCGTAACATCCTCTTTTCTTTGAGGGAAAGAAGACAGTCTCAACTATGACACTACAAAGTCACTGAGGTGTCGCGGTAACAGCTTCCTCCTAACAGGTCGGGGTGTACGCTGTACCGATGGTTCTTGTGAGCTGTCCTTCTGAGCATCCGCCGTCTTTGGTGAATGATTGCTCGCTGATTCATGCAGTGTGACTGGTGCTGTCTCTGACGCTGTATCAGCAGCGTCTGTACCAGTAGTTACCTCTTGCATAGTTGTTGGGTTCTTCACTGGGCTTGCTGCCGTTTGGGCAGCTGCAGGAACTTGTCGTAGATGTACCCTGTTCCTTCTCAGTGTTTTGCCGTGGAAGTCTACGTTGTAGGATCTGGTTGTCACAGGTTCCATGACCGTACCTTTTTCCCATCGTGATCCAGGGGTGAACGGTTGAACTCTGACGGTGTCCCCCTTCTTCAGAGTTGGGAGTTTTCTCGCCGTCTTGTTGTAGTAGTCCTGCATCCGTCTTGTCTTGTTCTTCCACTCTGTTTGTCGGTTTAGAGTGCATGGCTTCAAGAGTGCATTTGTTGTCGGTAGTGTGGTTCGAGTCCTCCTGCCCATCAGTAGTTGTGCTGGGCTTGCCTTTCTGCTGTGACATGGGGTGTTGCGGTGATCCAGAAAAGACAATTGTGGATCGTGACCACTCTCCAGGGCCTTCTTGAGAAGCGACTTTGCAGTCTTGACAGCTGACTCAACCATTCCGTTGGATTGGGCGTGACCTGGACTTGAGGTGTTGTGTATGAACTGCCACTGAGTAGCAAACTCAGCAAATTCAGCACTGGCGAATTGAGGACCATTGTCGCTGATGAGCACTGCAGGTATGCCATACCTGGCAAAGTGTGCTTTGAGTTTCCTGATGACTGCTGAAGCTGTGGTTGAAGTCAGTTCATCCACCTCCCAGAAGTTGCTGAAGTAATCGACAGTCACGAGGAAGTTCCGATTCTTGTATTCCATGATGTCGGTGCCGACTCTCTCCCATGGATACGCTGGCTGTGGGTGAGGCATCAAAGGTTCCTTCGGTTGAGCGTGGCTGTGCCTCTGGCAAACCTCACAGGACAGGATGAAATCCTTGATTTCAGCGTTCATTCCGGGCCAGAAGACACACTCCCTTGCCCTTCGAAGGCAGCTCTCGATCCCCAGGTGCGATGCATGGAGAGTTTGCTTTATGTCAGCACGCATACTCAGAGGTATGACTGCTCTCTGTCCCTTGTAGACCACACCGTCCTCAACTGCAAGTTCATCACGAAAGTTGAAGTATACAGAGGTTCCTTCCGGAAGACTCGACTTCTCTCTTGGCCACCCTTTCAGGATTAATCGCGTCAGGTTTTGCAGCAGTTGGTCACTTTGGGACTGTTCCCTGATCGTCTCAAGCGTTTTAGGCTTTAAGCGTCGGCAACAGACAACATTGACTTCCTCTACAGGTGAGTCACAACCTGTGTCTTTCAAGTAGGCTCTTGACATCGTATCTGCCACAACCAGTTCTTTTCCTTGACAGTAGTTGACTGTAAAGTCATATCTCTGCACCTGCAGCAACATGCTCTGTAGCCGCTTAGGTACCTTGTCCAGGGCTTTCTTTGTGATGCTCTGCAGTGGCTTGTGGTCGGAGATCACAGTGGTATGTCTGCCAAAGGTATACTGGTGGAACTTGTTTAGAGCAAAGCAGATGGCCAACATCTCTTTCTCTATCTGGGCATACCTAGTCTCAGTTGCAGTCAGAGCTCGGCTGGCATAGCAGATTGGAGAGCCCTCTTGCAGCAGCACAGCTCCCAAGCCTTTCTCGCTTGCATCACACTGTATTGCGAGTTCCTTGTGTGGGTCATAGAACTTGAGGACCGGTGGAGAGGACAGCAGTTCTTTCACTTTGTTGAATGCTCTGTCCTGCTCATCAGTCCACGCCCACTCTGCATTCTTGGCTGTCAGTCTCCTGAGTGGCTCCATGATGTCGGACATACCTGGCACGAACCTTGCCAGATAGTTCACCATTCCACAAAACCGCAGGACTCCACTCACGTCTGAAGGTGCATCCATGTTGACAATGGCTTTTACCTTGTCACGGTCGATCTCCAATCCACGTGACGTGAGCTTGTGACCCATGAACGTAATCTCTTCAGCGTTCAGTTCAAGCTTGGACTTGTTGATGCAAATGCCTTGTTCACGACATCTCTGCATGAGACTGTGAAGGTTCTTGTCGTGGTTCTTCTGTGCAACATCTTTGCTGGGGCCCTTTCCGTACACTATGATGTCGTCCGCCACGCAGGTGACACCTTCTAGGCCGTCCAACGCAGTCTGCAGCCGCTTTTGAAAGATTTCGCTGCTAGCTGTCAATCCAAAGGGTAGACGAAGCCACTTGTGTCGTCCGAATGGCGTCTGAAAGGTCGTGAGCAGACTCGACTCCGGGTCAAGCATGCAGTGCCAGTATCCGTTGCGCAGGTCAAGCTTGGAGAATACTCTTGCTTCGGTCAGTTCTGTCAACACATCCTCCAGGATTGGCAACGGGTGTCGTTCCCTCTTGAGAGCTCGGTTGAGTGCTTGTGGATCGATGCAAATCCGCAGCTCACCGTCTTTCTTGGTGGCAACAACCATGCGACTGACCCATTGTGTAGGTTCATCAACCTTGGCTATGATTTTCTTTGCCGTTAGTTCCATGAGCAGCTTCTGTAGCTTCGGTTTGATGCTCACTGGTACTCTGCAGGCAGTCGATGTCTGAGGTTCAACCGACGGTTCGACTTTCAGATGTACTTGACCAGGAAAGCAACCTTGTTCGTCTCCAAAGACATCTGGGTACTTGCGTATCAGTAGTTCATACTGTGACATCGTCTTGTTCTGGACAGTTGAGACAAGGTCGTAGTTGATACTGATCAGTTGCATTTTTTCAGAGGTTTCTCTTCCCAGCAGTGGTGCAAAGTGCTTGTCCACAACGACAAACTCAATCGAGTACTTCTTCTGTGTCGTTGGATTTCTGAGATGGAGTCTGCACTTGCCCTTTGGAACAATGGTTGTTCCGTTGTACATCTTCAGGTGCGAGGGTGCTTCTTCAAGCTTCTCGTTTCGCACAAACTTTTCAGGAATCACATTCACAGATGCTCCACTGTCGACCTGGAATCTGATCTTCTCACCGTTGTCTCTCATCTCAAGCACAACAAAGATGCCGTCCTTCTTCTTCTGCAGAGAGAGGACTTCCTCAGAGCTTGAGTCGCTCTCTTGTACCGCTCGGACGCTGTCTCTCGACTTGCATTGCTTAGCAAAGTGATTTTTCTTTCTGCACTTGCTACATTCTTTACCCCATGCAGGACATGCAGTTTTGTTGAAAACGTGAGCCTTTCCACAGTACCTGCACGTTTTGGTGGGTGATGGCTTCACAGCGTGCTGCTTGGGCTTGGTTGTCTTCATGGCGTGCAAAGGGTCTGTCTCTTGCTTGGTCTTGTTGGGATCCTGCCTGAATGCCTTGAGCTGATTCGCCGACGTTTCGTGCACGAGGCATACCTTTGCGACAGTCTCGAGCGTTGGGTCCTCCAGTTTCAACAGTTTCATGCGGACCTCTTCATTGTTGATCCCAAAAATGACTTGGTCGCGGATCATCTTGTCTCGCTGCCCTTCGTAGTTGCAGTCTTTCGCCTTCGCCTTGAGATCTGTGAGGAACGCATCGAAGGCTTCACCCGGCTCTTGCTTCCTGCATCGCAGTAAGTATCGGGCGTACACTTCGTTTCTTCTGGGCGCGAAGTAGTTGTCGAACTTCTCCTCCACAACGCTGAGCACTTTTCCCGGTTCCGGAACGGTCGCTGTCGGCTCGCCGAAGTCCAACGTGTTGTACACGTCGATGACGCCTGATCCCGCTAGAGTCAGCAGCAGTGCAACCTTTTGCTCGTCTGACTTGTTCTTTTGACCTGTCGCTGTCACGTACAGTTCGAAGCGTTGCTTGAAGGACTTCCAGTTGGCACGAAGGTCTCCGGTGAGGCACATTTTCTCCGGTGGCTCGATCGCCAAGTTGCTCGCCATTGTCTCGGTCGGGCAACGTCGTCACGTCGTCGCGGTCGTTCGCTCGCGGCGCAACTGCGGTCTCACGGAGTTTGTTCGTCGTCAAATGGTTCTTCTTACTTGTTTGCAAGTCCTTCAGCGCTTCTTGCCGCTTCTGACACCATGTTTTGGTGCGTCTTTTGTAGGAGACACACGAGGCTGCAGGCTTACTGAACCGCCATGTTTATTGTCTGAATGATGATGATAGCGCTCCGCAACCTAAGTCAAAACGAAACTATAACATATCGTAACAATTGCTTGGTTCTCTTCCTCCTTTTTTGGGGGCTTGCGGAAGGGCGTCATGAGCCATGGTTGGAGTGGGTAACCTGCATCTCCTACAATGTTGAAAATAACATGCGATTTAATGTCAGAATGGCGTAAGCAATGCACTCATCACAATGTTGAACCTAAATATAACTAACTCGCCCTTTCCGCGTCATACCCACATTGGCACAACTCACACCAATATTTTTCTTTTAACAACCATGTCAGCTATTTTAGGCACATCGCAACAAAGCACTCGAGCAATGCTTGTGCTGAGAGCCAAAGGGTCGGCAAGTTTAGCTCCCACTATCTGGTAGCTCCGACATGAACAGGCGTAGTATTGGTGTCCTTTCATAGATAACTACTTTGAGATGTACAGTAAACTCGCAAGAAGGTAGACATGCAGCACTTGCAAAACTTCACTCGGTACAACACATACTGACCGCGAAAAAATTGGTAAGACGCTTAAAGAGCCCATGAAACGAATTGTGGGCAGGGATAAACGAATTTGGATTGAGGATTTTACCTAATAGCATATCGTTTAGTGGACCAAAAGAAAGAAGGCAGAAAGTCAAAAGCCTAACTTTAACTACAAAAATTTGAAAACACAGCGGACTATTTCCTGCCTCCTTCCCTTCGAAAGCTCTCTGCGCTTTATCACTGTGATACATCCGCGGTTCCCAAAGCGCGTCACCCGGCCCAAACACGTCCGCACTACACCGGACCCACTTATTCCCTACACCCTTCAGCTGACACGTGTGGTAAAAGCTACGCGCTTGCCGGACCAACCAGTTGCCTCCCTTTCATCACTAGCCAAAGTGTGGCTGGCCCAGGGAGCACGTAGCTTCCACAGCACTGTCAGCTTCGGGGTGAACGGGGTGGGGAAAGCAACTTTTGTCAGAGTTTTGAGCGACAGGCTACTCTTCTAGGAGGAGAATGGCAGCATCGGGTACACAAACGAGGGTCCGAGCAAGAGGGGACTCCTCCTTTCAGTCTTCTTGAACTGTTTGGTACAATGCACGATTTGTGAGTTGAGAAGAGAGCTAAACAGGAAAAAGTTTAAAAATCGTTCCATGACCCCTTTAAGCTTCACCTTTAAAGGCATGCTGAACCGAAATCTGGATTCCACAAAACACGGCGGCAGACGCGTGCAACGGGATGCTACGAACACCAAAACATCACTCATACAGCGATATTGCGAACGGATGACCGTATTTTCTAAAAAAAAGGAGGCGCCTTTGACAGGTATGTTGACATCTTGTTTAGTCGAGGAGAGGAAATGGCCTCGCGTCTTCTCTGCCTCGCCGCCTTAAGGAGGGGGGGGGCGAAGCAAAGAGAGGAGAAACGAGATATGCTCCACGTCGTGCGCCTCGTTGGCTTCGTTCAATTTCGACTTCTTTTAAAAAATACGGCCGTCC
>JAZHYW010002413.1:0-129205 GCA_037355805.1 Ixodes ricinus | reverse complement strand
GCTGGTCCCAATGCAATGCTAAGCACTTAGAGCGCCTTTCTGAACGGCATGTAAGCAATATAGCGATCAACGAGACGAGCGACGGCGACAAGCTACGAGTGCCGGCGACGAGCGACAAAGATTTCTCACTGTTGCTGCTTGCGGCGCTCGGTGTTTGGGTTTCTAGAAAACGTCGCTCATCGCCTTGATCGCTAACACCAATTGCTTTCATAAGGAGTGTCTCGTCGCGCGGCTGACTGAGCGACAGCGAGTCCTTGTTGCTGTAGCTCGTCTCATCGCTCGCCAAATCGCTTACATGAAGTACACCGCCCAAACTTTTCTGCACCGGTACAGGAGGTGCATGTGAATTGAACTAAGCTTCTGTACACCGCGAGCGTTCTCTTGACCAACTCATACTAGCGATTGTTTTCACCCTGTCGATTACATTTATGCAAAATGGGGGCTGCTGGTTCATCATATAAACCAACCATTTCTGTGTTTAATTAAAACACATCAGTGACCTAAAACGTCCTGCTATCCTAGAGTTTATGCTATAGGAATGTATCGCTTCAGATAAATTTGTTAATTTCTATTTTTAGCCCCTTGCCTCGCCAGATACAACATCTGGCCTAAAGCAGTGTTTCGGGTCTCCTTCCAAGACCTGAGGTGGGTCGTCATTCAATCCAGGAGTCGGCGGCGTCTCATGGGCGTGTTGCTGGTGCTTCTTACTGGATGGTGCTACCGGGGGACAAGTCATCATGCTTGAGAAAGGCAAGTATGGCCGCCGTAAGTACACATATTGTTTTTACCTTTTCTCGAATCCACTTTTTCAAGTTTGCATGTGCGCATCTCTCAATCTGTAAGGCGCAGCACACGCACGCGCCTCTCCGAGGCGCGTGCGTGTGCTGCGCCTTGAGCCATTTCTTTAATTTTGATAAGAAGAATGGATATGTGGGTGCGTTGTACCCTACAAATGCTTCTATAGTCAGCGTGTTATTATTCCGGAGTGCTCCAACATGTCAGCACTAGTTTCTCTGGACCATGCAAATGAGATGCAACACTAAACCACATGCTCTTGCAACAGTGCTGGGCTGAAGTACTGTGGAAGCTCTGTCGAAACAAATCTGCCACCTTATATGTGGTACAAAAAAACCTCGCGTGCCTAACCTGGAGAAGGGCATTTTTGTTTTTTTGCATAGGCCAATTTTTTTTTAAACCAATCCTTCAGCTTTTTTGAAATGTTAACATCATGTGACACACAAAAGTACTGTGAACCCCTTAATGTTCGCGAGCCCTTAATTTTTGCAGCCTTTAATTTTGCGTAATCTAGTGGCCGTGATTATGTCCCCTGTGACCGCTTCGAGAAGAAATAGGGGCCACGAAGATAAGGGGTTTAACTGTACATCGGAGAAAAGAGGAGGTCATTTTTGTTTGTATGCAAGAGTAAAACCAACAACAACAATCATGGTGTCATCACTTTGTGAGCCTATCTATGTCTATTGAATGATATGAATTTTATTTTAGTTCGTTAAACATTGCTGCCTGTACGTTGTGGGATGTCGTCTTCAACACAAACAGTGGTTTTCCTCTGAAGCAGGCAGCATGGATGCGTGCCGCAGCACAACAGAGTTCATTTGCAGGTTGTACCGGAGTTTGAAGAAGGATTCACACATTCTGGGGGAATCACGATTCAGTGGTCTACCTCAAGCGTGGACAATATTTGCTCATTCTAAAAAATTTGGCGAGGAATCGGGGATTTTCGTCAAATGTACCGTATTTATTCGAATATAAGTCGACCTTTTTTTTTCGGAAATGTTGTCAAAAATTAAGGGTCGACCTATAATCGTGTCCAAAGAATTTCGACCTACATTCGGGACCAAATTTTGAAACCCTGGAGCTATCAATCACCTAGCCGGCGTCGCGGTAGAGCCGCGCGGCATGTTTCAAAAAGCTTTTGATGCACAAAAACAACCGAAACAACAACAGCCGACAGCCGCGCCGCGCCGCGCCGCCGGCCACGGCTCTCGCGCACATCCTTCACATCCTTCGGGCGTCGGGTTTCGCCATCGCGTTCCCCCTCGCTGGGCAAGGGGAAGGGGAGGAAGAGGAACGCGATGCGCCATGCACTTTGCCCTCCAACCCATGTCCCTCGCAAACGCGCACAAAAAAAAAAAAAAAAAAAGAGAAGAAAAACGGAGGTATTTTAGTTTGTTGTTTTTCGGCGGCTCGCGTGTTGCCCACGGGACTCTCAGCGTTGGCGTTGCTCGCGTCTTTGTATTTGCTCTTTCGTCGCTTGGCCTGTCTCCACCTTCTTTCTTGTCGTCATTTTACAACGGTGTCAGTGAGGTATTGTAGCGAATTTGCGAGGATGTCTACCAAGCTGGCGAAGCTTCGGATGAGGATGACATGTCCGGAAGTTCTGACGATGATTAAGTTTTTGACATCGCCCTGTGATTTAGCTGAGAGTGCAGTAAATAAAGGTTTGTTTCCTTCTTTTGCCCTAACTTTCCCCTGTTCCTAGAAAAAAAAATGGTCGACCTATATTCGAATTATTTTTTTTTTATTCTCGGTGGGCTCAATAAATAGGGGTCGACCTATTTTCGTGGTCGACCTATTTTCGGGTAAATACGGTACCTGCATGGTTGAAAGGGCCAGACAAGCCTTGTGAGCGCTTTGTTTTCTAGCCTCTCAGTCCTGAACCCACTTACGCACCACATGTGTAGATGTTCCGATAGACGAGAGCACTTATTTGGAATATGGGGGATGGCAATACGCATTCATTGTTGTTGTCGTTATCAGAATTCTGTATTATGGTCAATTGTGGACTGCTTATTTGCAATACTTTTTCTCACTTAAAAATATGTCATACTAAAAATATGTAGTATAGCCAATGACAAAAAGAGAATGGCTAGGCGTCCTCCAGTACGCGCTTCTACTTTTCAGCTCACTTTGAACGGATAATTATAATAATAATATTTATTTTGGTTCAGGAGAACCGCGGCGCCGCAGAAAGGCAAGGAGCCCATACCATGAAAGCCTGCGGCGCCGCATCTGATGACGATGGGATGAGATAGTGTGCAGATGACAGAGAGGTGCTGACGATGTTGAAATGGAGCTTGTGGGTGAGGGTAGCGGGATGATGTTATGGGTGATGTGGGTCCACAGTTGTTTAGTGAGTTGCTCGCTGGGACGGTTATCTTTCAGCTGGTATCAAGTCTGGCTGTACCCGGAGAAGTGTCCGGGCAAGCCCTCCAGGGTGGTGTTCGGTTGCTTCACCGTGCGTGCTTCACCGTGCTCACTCGAGGCTCATAAGACGCTGAAACGTCATTCAAGATAGCAGGCGGGCTGGTGGCGGAACAACGGAGACTTCTTTTTGCCTTTCTCATTCTGTCAGTGAGCGTGTACTTCTATACTCTAACTCGGCTTAACCTGGACAGAGCTGAGAAGATTAGGCTCGGCGAGTGCCCTTACTGCATATGCATTTGTACAGTTGAGGCACTTTCTAAATCAAGTGTCTTGTGTATATTGCCTTCAAAAACACATCATTTGGGGGGTGCAAAACGAATTCTAAGGAATATTTGTGTTTGTATTGTCCTATCACTCATCGACTCCTTCGACTAAATGAGGATTCGACCCAGCCTGTTGAAAAATATAATGCCTGCCAGATAATTGTTTTGCATTTAGTTAATATATCAGTATTCATTTAGGTATCCCAAGTCGTTAGTCGTTGAGACGCAGTCTCGTTGTGAGTCAGTCATTTTTAACATTTGTAAAACTGCTTGTCAAATAACGGCACTGTCGAGGTCATATACTCAACTCGAACAATAGCTGGGCACAAGCTGGTCGCGTGGTTACAGGCAGCGAACATCCCGGTTTGAACGTCTGAGTACCTACTTCGCAATGTAACTGAAGACTTGGCCAGGGCCCCGCTCACAAACGTCTATACTTTGTATCTCTTTAAGCTGGACCACTTTTGACCCTACAAGCCATTGCAGCAAAAACGGCGTGACACATGATTATAAGCTCGACGTACCATGGCGTCCAACTAGAAGGTCACATGGCTTGCTTTCTGCACAGAATTTGCAAGGATGGCTTGAAGCTTCTGCCATGGTTAACTTTAAGCTGAGATAGTTTGGAATAATGCTTCCAATTTTGAGTGTTGCCCGGCACGGTTGACAATTTGGTGATATAGCGCTGCATTGAAAAGTCTGTGCATTCATGACAGTATCACCTTATGAATGCATGCTAGCTATTAAACTCTCTGTTCTGCAGAGAAATGAATGCACTTTACTTCCAATTGCAGCTGCTTTGGGAACTTCATGGTATGAAGCACCTTATGGCTGCAAGCGCTGCCTGATCTTGTTCCGTGGTCTGCGCAGGCCCATTGCAGGGAGTCACTTCAAGAGCATCACTAGAGTTTCCTGCCCGTGGTCGTCCTAAAGTTTTCTGGTGTAGGTATGCATCCTTTTTGTCTTTCTCTTAATGGTACCGGGCGTTTTCTTTTCAGTGTCGCCGATTTGCCTCATAATTGGTTAAGCACACGAATGGACGATGTACAACTGTATCCCACATATTTGTGTCAAGATAACTTTTCTTTGCCAAAGTTACAGATATTTTTATGAGGGTTAGTCTTTTTTGTTTTTATTTACATATTTATTTGAGTTTCTACGGGCAATACTAAAACGTTATGCCGGGGACAAGGACAAGTTCACTGCTCTAACTTTTTCTCGACTGATCGCAAGAAATTTGGTTTATGTTGTGAAACCTCCTTCCAGCGCTTGCTTTACAGCACGAAAAAAATTATACATAGGACATACTCTGCTTTTAGACTGCTTGCTCATTCTACAGGTCTGCCTGCCATAGATGTCGTGTTACTGGAGAGCAGGCAAATTCGATTGTTGTTTTTGCCATTGCTTTTTTTAAGCCGTTGTTTTAATAGTTCTTGTAAATTTA
Organism: Ixodes ricinus; assembly: GCA_037355805.1. Classification (NCBI taxonomy): domain Eukaryota; kingdom Metazoa; phylum Arthropoda; class Arachnida; order Ixodida; family Ixodidae; genus Ixodes; species Ixodes ricinus. Next base: position 124,273 of record JAZHYW010002413.1, on the reverse strand, counting down.
GAGATTTTCCTAAAACGCAACCGGGACGAATATTTAGTTTGATTAGTTAGCTAAAAATAATGATCGAGTACCCTTTAGTCAGTAAAATAGATGCTGTGTGCCGCTGTTAGTGCCAAGTCGAGATCCGCGCTTTTTTGTCATTTTTCTCAGAGTAGTGCCCATTTTTATCGGTTAGCCTCTTGGTGTGCCAACTAAACTCTTTCTATCCAGACACCTGCCCTCTACTGGTACACTCTACCCTCATGCTCAGTAAGTGTATGAACTGGAGTTGTATCCCCAGTCGACACTTGTTGAGCATGAGGGTAGGAAAATCTTTCCATTGCAGCAGAGCCATTTATTGGGAGGGTTTGGCCAGTATGATTTCGCTACCGTAGTGTCCCCCTCCCGAGTGAGCCAATCAGCCCACGGCACAGAGCGAGAGGCATGAGCGCATGCGCGTGAACTCTCGGCTGCTCCCAGCTGCTCGGGGAAGGCTGCCATTTTCATTCATTTGCCGGCGAGGGATCGATATTCAAATTGCAGTTCTTTCCTTTTATTTGGCAGGATCTGGCAATAAAATGATACAGTGTTATTCTTCGGTGGCTTAAAAAGCTAAAGCATGAAGTTACTCCATGTTTGAACGCAAATTTATATTCAGGCGAAAAAGAAATAAGCTTGTAGCAGACGACGCATAGCCTCATCAGTGCTCCGCGCCGACAGCGTTGCATCAAAATGGCGGTCGTCTCCTCTTTGCTGCCTTCTTTCTCTCTCGCTTCTTTAGCGCTCTCCTCCCTTTCCTCCTCTCTGGCGCCTTCGTCGCCACACCCACTTGCCAAACTCTCCCAATGTACGGCTCTGCATTGCAGTAGTAGTTTTTTTTATAGTCTTTACAGTTGAATGTGAATATTCGACAGAAATCTCTGAGGTTGGCGCGAAAGAGAGTTAAATGAATGCATTTAATCATTTGCCTTAATTAGGTACCCATCATTTCAAGGCCTACATGGCCTTGTCCTCGGGGAGACTATGGCTGTGGGAGTGAAGGAGCAGTTTTTTAATAGGTACAAGTACAAAGTATAAAAATAAAAGGATCTATGTGCTGATCACTCAAGAATATGCTATTCATTGTAATGTATCTCTGCCAAGTACTTGAGTGTGTTTTTTTTTATTATCAGCTACCTGGGTGCCTCAAGATCTGGAAATCCTAGTGGCCACAAGCTGGGACTCAACCTTCTTCTGTGGTCTGGCCAGGACCATGGGGGAGGTAATCCCAGCAACAAGAGCATCGCAGTATCTCCCTGCCTGTGACTTTTGATTAGCGTCACAACAGGGGAGTCGTCGTGCCACCAGGTGTTAGGTATGCTACTCGAAATAAGCATTCTTACCTATTCTTTAAGTGAAACAGCAAAAGCACTACTAAGCCTAAAATGCAAAGGACATATTCGAATCTAGGGTTGGATGGAGTTCCAATTACAAAAAGGAGTCTGCAGACATGATTAACATGTGAACCTAAAAGCCCGCGGATGTAAGTTTGACGGTGTCACACAAATAACTTCCCGCAGATGGCATCGCTCTTGCTATACCCAAACAATATCTTAAAATAATTATTGTGTTACGTTGGTGTCAGCAATCTTATGTACCTATCACGCCCAGCAGTCGGGAGATGTGAAGTATAAAAAAAAACAGGAACTTGCACATTGTCAGCTCTGCAAAGATTTATATAGTGAACAGAGCATAGCACGTTCAACTTAAGAAAGCAATTCAGTGCAGGCCTAGTTTTAAGGTTCACAGATGTGTAATTCCTCTTCATAATGAAGTGAAAACTGCTTAATTTGTGGCACACTACAGGCTTTCTATTAGTGTTAAAAAGTGTTATGGTTTTCTAAACAGCTCACACCAAGTATTTTCTTGAAATACATGGGTTCATGGAAATTATTATGTGGATGTTTGCACACAGTCATGGTGAGACCAATCTTTAATGTCAAGTGTTCCACTTATTCAGAGTTGGTTGAGCCTGTAAATATTGTAGGTCGCAAATTAAATTTTTAGGCTCCAACCATTTGTGTTTAATAAAAACACATCACTGACCTAAAAAATCCTGCTATCCTAGAGTTTATGCTAGAATGTATCGCTTCAGATAAATTTGTTAATTTCTACTTTTAGCCCCTGCCCTGCCAGATACAACATCTGGCATAAAGCAGTGTTCCGGATCTTCTTCAAAGACCTGAGGCGGGTCGTCATTCAATCTAGGAGTCGGCGGTGTCTCATGGGCGTGTTGCTGGTGCTTCTTACTGGATGATGCTACCGAGGGACAAGTGATCATGCTTGGGAAAGGCAAGTTTGGCAAGTATGGCCGCCGTATGTACACATATTGTTTTTACCTTTGTTTGAATCAGGCACGTAGCCAGGATTTTATTTCAAGGGGGGGGGAGGAGGAGGAGGAGGAGGAGGAGAGGAGGAGGAGGAGGAGGAGGAGGGTTCGGGCCCCATGCTCCCCCCCTGGCTACGTGCCTGGCTCGAATCCACTTTTAAGAAATGCACAGCGGCGTCTTATAATTCCGGAGTGCTCCAACTCTGTCAGTGCTAGTTTCTCTAGACCATGCAAATGGGATGCAACACTAAACCACATGCTCTCGCAACAGTGCTGGGCTGAAGCACTGTGGAAGCTACTCTAGCCTTTACAATGCAGCACAAAATAGTTGACGCCAAGTATAGCTAGTTTTGAGACTCCGTTTTACCAAAAGCTCTGCCGAAAAAAATCTGCCATTTTATAGGGAGTGCAAAAGAACCTCGCGTGCCTAACCTGGAGAACGGCGTTTTTTTTTTTGCATAGGCCATTTTTTTCTTAAACCATTACGTTCAGCCTTTTTGAAATGTTAACATCATGTGGCAGACGGACGTACTGTAAACCCCTTAATGTTGGCGAGTCCTTAATTTTCGCGGCCTTTAATTTTGCAAAATTCAGTGGCCGCAATTATGTCCTCTGTGACCGATTCGAGAAGAAATAGGGGCCATGAAGATAAGGGGTTTTACTGTACATCTGAGAAAAGAGGAAATCACTTTTGTTCGTATGCAAGAGTAAGACCAACAACAACAATCATGGTGTCATCACTTTGTGAGCCTGTCTGTGTCTATTGAATGATATGAATTTTATTTTAGTTCGTTAAACATTGCTGCCTGTACGTTGTGGGATGTCGTCTTCAACACAAACAGTGGTTTTCCTCTGAAGCAGGCAGCATGGATGCTTGCCGCAGCACAACAGAGTTCATTTGCAGGTAGTACCACAGTTTGAAGGAGGATTCGCACAATATGGGGGAATCACAATTCAGTGGTCTACCTCAAGCGTGGACAAGATTTGCTCGTTCAAAAAAAAATTGGCTAAAAATTAGGGATTTTTGACGAGTGTACCCGCATGGTTGAAGGGCTAGACAAGCCTTGTGAGCGCTTCGTTTTCTAGCCTCTCAGTCCTGAACCCACTCGCGCACCACATGTGTAGATGTTCCGATAGGCGAGAGTACTTATTTGGTAAATGGTGGATAGCAATACGCATACATTGTTTTTATCTTTATCAGAATTCTGTATTATGGTCAATTGTGGACTGCTTATTTGCAATACTTTTTCTCACTTAAAAATATGTCATACTTAAAATATGTAGTATAGCCAATGACAAAAAGAGAATGGCTGGGCGTCCTCCAGCACGCGCTTCTACTTTTCACCCCGCTTTGAATGGATGTGCTCACTCGAGGCTCATAAGACGCTGAAACGTCGTCGAAGGTAGCAGGCGGGCTGGTGACGGAACAACTGAGACTTCTCCCTGCCTTTCTCATTCTGTCAGTGAGCGTGTACTTCTATACTCTAACTCGGCTTAACCTGGATAGAGCTGAGGAGAATAGGCTTGGCAAGTGCCCTTAGTGCGTATGCATCTGTACAGCTGAGGCACTTTCTAAATCAAGTACCTTGTGTATATTGCCTTCAAAAACACATCATTTGGGGGGTGCAAAAGGAATTCTAAGGAATATTTTTGTTTGTATTGTCCTATTACGCATAGACTCCTTCGACTAAATGGGGATTGAGTCGACCCAGCCTGTTGAAAAATATAATGCCTGCCCGACAATTGTTTTGCATTTAGTTAATATATCAGTATTCAGTTAGGTATCCCAAGTCGTTAGTCGTTGAGACGCATTCTCTCTGTAAGTCAGTCATTTTTAGCGTTTGTAAAACTGCTTGTCAAATAACGACACTGTCAAGGTCATATACTCAACTCGAACAATAGCTGGGCACAAGCTGGTCGCGTGGTTACAGGCAGCAAACATCCCGTTTTGAACATCCGAGTACCTGCCTTGCAATGCAGCTTAAGACTTGGGCCCCACTCACAAACGTCTATACTTTGTATCTCTTTAAGCTGGACCACTTTTGATGCTACAAGCCATTGCAGCAAAAACAGCGTGACACATGATTATAAGCTTGACATACCATGGTGTCCAACTACAAGGTCACATGGCTTACTTTCTGCACTGAATTTGCAAGGATGGCTTGAAGCTTCTGCCGTGGTTAACTTTAAGCTGAGATATTTTGGAATAATGCTTCCGGTTTTTAGTGTTGCCCGGCACGGTTAACAATTTGGTGATATAGTGCTCCATTGAAAAGTCGACGCATTCATGACAGTATCACCTAATGAATGCATGCTAGCTATTAAACTCTCCATTCTGCAGAGAAATGAAATGCACTTTACTTCTAATTGCAGCGGCTTCTGGTACTTTATGATATGAAGCACTTTATGGCTGCAAGCTCTGACCGTACCTTGTTCTGTGGTCTGCGCAGGGCTATTGCAGGGAGTCACTCCGAGAGCCTCACCAGAGTTTCCTGCCCGTGGTCGTCCTAAAGTTTTCTGGTATAGGTATGCATTTTTTCTGTCTTTCCCTTAATGGTATTTGGGCGTTTTCTTTTCATTGTCGCCGATGTGCCTCAAAGTTGGTTAAGCACACGAATAGACACTGTACAACTGTACCCCACATATGTTTCTCAAGATAACTTTTGTTTGCCAAAGTTACATATTTTTTTATGAAAGTTGGTCTTCTTTTTATTTACAAATTTGTTTGAGTCTCGATGGGCGACACTAAATTGTTATGCCAGTGGCGAAGACAAGTTCACTGCTCGAACTTGTTCTCAACTGATTGCAAGAACTTGGGTTGTGAAAAATGAATATCGTAAAACCTCCTTCCAGCACTTGCTCTGCAGCACGAAAAAAAAATCATACATAGGACATACCCTGTTTTTCAGACTGCTTGCTCATTCTGCAGTTCTGCCTGCCATAGATGGCGTGCTACCGGAGAGCAGGCAAATTTGATCGTTGGTTTTGTCATTTTTTTTTAGCAGTTGTCTTAAGGGATTGTCCGGTCGAAACCGGAAGTACTTAAGTTTTTGCGCTCGTTACGTCGAGGGAGCCTTCATGTACACAAACGTCATTTTTATTTTGATATATGATCTCCCGTTATTAATGAAACCTTTCATGAGCGTACGTACGAAACTGCACCCCGAATTTCGCCAGTGTCAATGGCTGACATCCGTAGCTGCTGCGTGACGTCACAAAACGCAAGGGTTTGTCGGATGGTCGGGATAACAAGCGTTGGTCGATGGATGTCTTGTATTTTGTTTCGAATTATATAGTCTCCTAGGCTGTGCCCTACTGAAATACGGTTCTTTTAATGCAGTTTCGAAGCGTGTGCAAAAAAAGTCACGCCTTTTAGCAGGATATTACTCGAAAACAGCCATAAGCTTCGAGCAAACGTAACCCATTTCGCGCAAACACAACAGCGACGGCCGCCGATCGAATTAGGAGCGCTTGCAAAGCAAATGATGCAGATTTCGCCTCTGAAGCGGCAACTAGGTACACGAAGCGGCATCTGGGTACGCATTTCTGCGGATCCACTGGATCGGTGATGAGGCTGCGGGTCTTTTCCTCAGAGGCGATGTCCGCGGGTCGAAAGCAAACGGCGAATCGTTCAAAAGCATACCGCCACTTTACTTGGGCGAGCTTGGTGAATCGTAGCCACGCTCTATTTTCACATGCGGGCGCGTGCTAAATACAAATTCTGGTATCATTTCCAGGCGATCTAGCTGTTGTTTTCGGTTTCGCTGCACAATCACATTTATTGATCCAATTTTGGCCGAGGAGTGGATGGACGTAGTTTAATATCATTGGCACAGCATCACACCTCAGCTTACGAGCCTTCTGTGCGCTTAGAGCTCAGCTCGTAGCTCTCTTCAGTGAGATGATTGCTGCATAAGCGGGATCTCGATCTTGACGGGAACCCAGTCCCTAGGCACGGCGACGGTCCATTTTGCTCGTCACTGCACGTCTCGCGGAAAAGTGCGGAACGTCATGTCTTGGCTCGCATGTGCTGCCCGGTGGTTGTGGCACCCAACCGCGCAACAAAAATCTCACCCAACCACGAAACAAGTCGAGCACAACAACAAAAACGAAGCACGCAGAGGCGTTCACTCGCAGGTAAACGACGAGACAAAAATGCTCGATTTGTGTTGTGTGACGTCAAAGCTCCAATGTTGCCACCGAAAGCAGCGTTTACGCTAGAGTGCGATTGGAGCAGTATAAATTCAGTTACTCATGCAGAGGGGCATATAAAATTCAGATATTGCACGTACGATGGGCCTCGAGGCAATAGCAATGATATTCAATTGTTTTCTCGAATACAAAATTTGACCGGACAATCCCTTTAATAGTTTTTGTAAATTTAGAGATTTTCCTAAAAAGCAAGCTGGGAAGAATATTTAGTTTGATTAGGTAACTGGAAATAATGATTGAGTACCCTTTAGTCAATAAAATAGATACTGTGTGCCACTGTTAATGCCAAGTACCCATTTTTATTGGTTAGCCTCTTCGTGCGCCAAGTAAAGTCTTTCTATGCAGACACCTGCCCTCTGCAGGCACACTATACCCTTATGCTCAGTAAGTGTACGAACTGGAGTTGTATCCCCACTCGACACTCGTTGAGCATGAGGGTAGGAAAATTTTACCATTGCAGTAGTAGTGTTTTATAGTCTTTACAGTTGAATGTGAATATTCGACAGAAATCTCTCAGGTTGGCACAAAAGAGGGTTAAACAAACGTGTTTAATCATTTGTCTTAATTAGGTACCCATCATTTCAGTGCCTACATGGCCTTGTCATCAGGGGAGACTATGGCTGTGGCAGTGAAGGAGCAGTTTCTTTTATAAGGACAAGTACAAAGCATAAAAATAAAAGGATCTATATGCTGATCACTCAAGAATATGCTATTCATTATAATGTATTTCTGCCAAGTACTTGAGTGTGATTTGTTTTTATTTTCAGCTACCTGGGTGCCTCAAGATCTCGAGATCCTAGTGGCCACAAGCTTGGACTCAATCTTCTTCTGTGGTCTGGCCAGGACCATGGGGGAGGTAATCCCAGCAACAAGAGCATCGCAGCATCTCCCTGCCAGTGACTTTTGATTAGCGCCGCGACAGGGAGTCCTCGTGCCACCAGGTGTTAGTAGGTATGCCACTCAAAATAAGCATTCTTCTTACCTATTCCTTAAGTGAAACAGCAAAAGCACTACTAAGCCTAAAATGCAAAAGGCATATTCAAATCTCGGGTTGGATGGAGTTCCAATTACAAAAAAGAGTCTTCAGACATGATTAACATGTGAACCATGTGAAGCCCGCAGATGTAGTTTTGACGTTGTCACACAAATAACTCCCCGCAGATGGCATCGGTCTTGCTATACCCAAACAATATCTTAAAATAATCATTGTGTTACGTTGGTGTCAGCAATCTTATGTACCAATCGCGCCCAAAAGTCTGGAGATGTGAAATATAAAAAAAACAGGAACTTGCACATTGTCAGCTCTGCAAAGATTTATATAGTGAACAGAGCATAGCACATTCAGCTTAAGAAAACAATTCAGTGCAGGCCTATATTCATGGTTCATATATGTGTAAGTGCCCTTCATAATGAAGTGAAAACTGCTTAATTTGTGGCCCACGACATGCTTTCTATTAGTGTTAAAAAGGGGTATGGTGTTTTAAACAGCTCGCACCAAATAGTTTTTTGAAAGACATAGGTTCATGGAAATTATTATGTGGATGTTTGCTGACAGTCATGGTGAGACCAATCTTGAATATCAAGTGTTCCACTAATTCAGAGTTTGTTGAGCCTGTAAATATTGTAGGTCGCAAATTAAATTTTTATGGTATGCAATGGGCACAATCGTCCGTATTGACTAGCTCTACTTAGGGGAACTTTATGCGTTTACTTCGGCAAGATGGTTTCGCAGAACTAAGTATTTCTTTTATTCAACTCCTGCACTAACCTTGTCTCTAGAAACTTTTTATATTCTTTGTGATGCTGAGATAAGATTCTGCAAATAGTTTTTCTAGAACTACACTAGATATTTCCAGTTCATCAACTTCCTCGCAAAGCATGCGAGAGAGCCAAACCTTGTAATGTACGGAGGGAACTCAACGAATGACGCGACAGACAGTTTGAAACAGTCGGCACTGTAACAGTAATAATGACATGCCACTTGCTTATGTAATGCTCATTGTCGCAGATCCAACTGCTTTTTCCGTCTACTTTCATTTTCGGTAGAATCATTCACCGAATTCCCTCTCGAGACTGCAGCGCTTGGTTCTCCGAAGTAATTCGCATGAATATAAATGCAACAGGTTTCTTTCGAGTGTGCGTCTAACACATATTCTTCTTATTGAACATGCTAATTGTATTCATTACCATATCCATAATTTTATTCGCATTCTACCTAATAATTTTTATTTTGAGATTTGAGTTTTCGGCAGTACTTTTCTTCACATCTGTGCTTGTCGAGCCGTACTCAAGTCCATACATCTTGTCTTTCACTATTACATCAATATATAGAAGTGTTGATGTCGAGTGAGAATTGAAGCTACCAAATCTGTCATGTGAGTTAAGAACCAAGAAATAGCTCTTTAGACGAAATTTTGTGAGAGGGCTGTATAGGTATCAGAATAGCACATGCCATGCTAAAAAAATGCGAACTTTTGTTAGGTATGCAAGGATGACAGTGCTGCGCCATTTCTGATATGTCACAAAACAATCAGTGGCATACAGTGTTCCTTATGGATGTTTAAACTTTCAAATTCAAAGCCCAAAAGTTTTATTCAAGAACGTTCCTCACTACAAATGTATTTAGAGATCTGAGCCACCGACTCATGCAAGACTATGTGGCAAACATTCATTTTCATGTGGATTACGGTTTACAAGGTCTAGTCTGCACTGATTTATTGCATTCATGCTGAACCTGAGATAAACATTCCTTGAAAGAGAAAGAGATAAACATTCCTTGAAACCAAAATTTGAGAACGGACAAAAGGAGTGATATTAAAGCGGTATCTTAGATTCTCTTTTCTTTGTCTTATCTTTAATTATCACTTTGTTTCATGTGAGGCATTTAGTTTTTGAGGGCGCAGCTCTTAGGCGCCTGTTTTGCGGCGTCGCCATCGGCATAACTGCCTTGCTAAACTTGGCAGGAAATTGAATTAATGTAGAGGTCATTTGACATTAATTTTTCAGGTAAATCTAGTGGCGAAACTGTGTTTGTTTCTGGCTGACGTGACACAAAGTCATGTGATTTCGTTTTCCGCGCTACATTTAGTGGGGAAACTGAATTGGTGTTGAGGTCACGTGACATCAATTTCCCTGCTAAATTTAGTGAGAAAATTTCCTGCTAAATTTAGGGAAATTTCCCGCTAAATGGGAGGGAGCAGAAGGGGAGGGGCAGGAAGGGCATACCCTCCCATCCTCCTCCTCCAGATCTGCGCTCTAAGTTCGCATTATACAGTATTGTAAACGTCTTTTATTTTTCATCTCATGTTTATTCAATCTTTGTATCGCAGGTGCGCTCGCAGCACAAATCTGGGTTGTGCTGACCCTCTACGCACAAGTTGGGAACTCCTGAGTGGCAAGAGTGGGAGTTTGGCCCGACAGCTCAAGGGACACCTTTGTTCAGTATTTAATTTATAATTATCATCTTTTGAGCAAAGTTAAGCTTTGCTGCATGCAATTCTTCTAGAAATAAATACTTGCTACCAAATTTACCACGTCACTACATTTCGCCACTGCTATTAGGGCTCCTCAAGGTCCCCGGACAAGAGCTTATTTGTGTGCAAACATCATGCTTGTTTCAAACCAATCGCTGATGTAGAGACTCGCTGACATCCAGCATTCCAATGGAACGCTGGATGTCTGCGAGTCTCTCCCGAAGGATGCAAGTGGGGAAGGAACCATATAGTCGTATCGTAATAGGGGAAATGCTATAGGGTGTGCTTTGCATGCTTTACAGATTTGTTGAAAAAAAATCCGTAAAAGCTACACTTACGCGGTCAGTGCACGTGAGTTATTTGGCCAGGGGGGCATGGTATAAAGGGCTAATTGTAATGATGAGTCGGCTTATTAAAGGAAAGTGCAAGACTTCTTTCAGAAAACTAGATGGAGGTTGATTCTAGTGTAGTTTTATCCCGTTAATCTGAATATCACGTTTGTTTTCTCCAAAGATATAACAAAACTTGAGAAAACACAAAAACATCCCACCAGTAGGGACGTTGTAAGGGGATTTTTCAGCTGCCAAGCATGGGTCGCTTGAGGGCCGCGCGTCCAATCGCAAACTTTCTAGGTGTATTCTCCCGCACTGGCACCAGTCGTGATGTCTTCTTTTCCCCTTTTTAAAAATAGTGTGTGCGTGCATAGCTTTGATTGGCGCTGAAGATGCGTGAGCAGAAGATTTCGAAAGCTCCTTTTGTGACGTCGCTCTCCGGGAAAGAGTGCCTCTAGTGATACTTTAAAAATGATTCTATGCAGCCTCGATTCACCAAATTACCAAATAATTTTGATATTTGAGTTTCTGGAGGTCAAATGAAGAAAATTTAAATGTGTTTCCTCAAATACAAAACCACTTTATGTATAATATGTTCCTTAAATTTTTTGGTTAGTGAAAATAGACCCATAATTCCAATTAGAAAGTTGCTAAGCATCATCGAAAAACATTAAATCAACTCTTTGCGTGAATATATAAGACAAAAGCAGCATTTTACGGCGTTCTAAAAGAAATGGCTTAATTATGACGCGTTTCCAGACTTCGGTTTCTTATCAGAGCGCATCTTTGCACCTGCGATGCTGCTGACCAGTGGCTGCAGTGCGAAGCCACCTCCTCGCCTCCCTCATAGGATGGAGGGAAGCAAGGCGCATGTGTGTTGCGCTACTAAACCCCTAAGGAACAGGACCTTGGGCGCAGAGATGCGCTCCGATAAGAAACCGAAACGGATCCAGATAAAGCGTTTTTACAGAACGCATAACATGCTACCCCTGCATTGTATCCTTCTAAAAAGAAGAGATTTAGTGGTTTCCGATGACTCTCATCAAGTTTCTAATTGAAACCATGTGTTCATTTTCAGTAATTAAAAAGTTAATTAACAAATTGTATTTAGTTATACGACTGATCGTTACGATTAGGCCCCTCTAATACGTACCCCTGGCCGTATAACCAACGTGCACAAACCACAGAAGTGTGGCTTTCACGACCTTTTTAAACAAATCTATAAAGCTTAAAAAAATCCCCTGTATCACAGTGAAAAGGCGATACGACAATGGTGTAAACCAACGCCTCCTCTATTTTAGATGCCTGTCAGACGAGCGCTTTCCGCCCGATCGGACCCTTTCCCTTTACCCTTTCCACTTCGCTCGAGATTGCCGCTCGCGGCGCTGGCAGCTGACCACACAACAACGCACGCGGTACGCCTAGCCCGGGTACGCGTGATCGTGGCCGGCAGCATTGCGACGAGTTACGAGAACGGTACAGATCCTTTCCAGTGTCGACCTCGCAACCACCGTCGCGTGATGTATTCCTGTTTCCCTCCGTGTTTGCAGTGAATCGCTTTCATCATGCGGTACTGTTGTGTGCCGCTGTGCACGTCAAGTGCAAGAAAGAAAGAACCCACTGTTTCGTTTCACGAGGTTCCGGCTGACGTCGTGTTGCGACAAAAGTGGATCAAGATTATATCACGGAAGGACTGGGAGCCGAACACAACGTCGAACTACTCCGTCGTCTGCAGCAAGCATTTTGTGTCTTCAGACTTCAAGGAGAACACTAAAATTCGCCAGCTGAAGAAAGGAGCGGTGCCCAGCGTGTTTGCGGGCTATCCATCCTACATGTGTTCTGCGCCTCCAAAACAACGTCGAGATGAAAGTAGTCGCAAGCGCGCACTGCAGCCCGATGATGACAAGAACAGGACTGTGAAAAGAATGCGAAAAACAACTGCAGACGCAGGTGACGTGCACCTCGTCGACTGCACTGTGGACTCTGTCGGAGCTTCTGTTTGCGACGAACATGTGCGACTAACCGCCACATCAGCCTGTGTTAGTCCAGCCCCCACCAGCAGCAGAGCAAGCGTGAGCCAAACACCTGTAAGTCACATCGCTGGCGGAGAAGAATCGATCCCGAAACGTACTGCAGCAGCTAGTAGCTACAGCAGTGTGATGGTTGACGCGCAATCATTTGCGAAACGAGCGTTTGCAACACAGACAGAGAAGACCAGGACCAGTGCAAGTGGTTTCGTAGAACGTAGGAAATGGAGAGCTAAGGAGCAAGCCCTTCGGCTACAGATCTCAAGACTGAAGGAAACAGTGGACAAATATAAGGAGGAGCTGCGCAAGCTAAAAGAAGACTGCACTGTCAGTACTTTCCTGGACGTTGTTGCCGGTGCTGAGCAGAAGAACGTGAGGGCTGTGTTCCTTCTTGACCAGATAACCAACTACAACAGCAAAAGACCGACATGGTCTGAGACAACTGTGCGATATTGCATTATTTTCAGGAGCATGTCAACAAAGGCGTACGAGTACATCCGGTGTGAACAGCTGCTGCGTCTACCGTGCCGGAACACCTTGCAGAAATACATTGGGATCGCATCTGGCGAAGTCGGCTTCAGCTCTTTGGTTCGATGTAGACTGGAGACTGAGCTTCAAAGCCTAACCGCGCCTCAGTCAAGAGTGTGCAGCTTGGTGATTGACGAGATGCACATCAAGCAAAAACTGGAGTACAACAAACAGCGAGACGCCTTTGTTGGTGACGTCAACATGAGCCTGGATTTGGACCACCTGATGCAAGCTGAGAACAACAGTATCCTAGCAAACTCATTGCTTTGCTTTCTGCTCTGTGGTTTAGCAGGACGCTTCAAGATACCCGTCGGGTATTTTTTTACAAAGGCCTGCACTGGGGCAGAACTTGCGGAGACCATTGTTCACGTCATCAAAAAGACCGAAGAACTTGGTTTTGAAATAGTTCGACTGGTAACGGACAATCACAAAATAAATGTTGCTGCCATGGACATCCTTTGCAAAGGGCAGGCGGCAACATCGGCTCCGCATCCAGCTGACTCTTCAAGGATCATTTTCCTTGCTTTCGACCAGTGTCATATTATAAAAAATGTGAGGTCACAGTTTCTTGCAAAGAGCATGGGCGGGCAAAAGGAAATATCAGCGGCACCTTTGAAAGAACTGTACAAGATGCAGCAAGGATCCACGGTAAAGCCAATTAGGTTCCTCACACGAAAGCATTTATACCCTTCAAACATCGAAAAAATGAGCGTGAGGCCTGCTGTGCAGATCTTCTCTCCGCCTGTGACAGCTGCCTTGCAATACATGAAGGACCAAGCTGGTCACACGTGTGATGTGCTCTTCGCATCGGTGGGTCCAACTGTGGATTTCATGCTGATGATGCACAAGTGGTTTGCAGTCATGGACGTGAGCAACAGCCAGCAACACATCCACAAGAATGACCCGGACACTCGGCATTTCAATGACATCGATGATGCGAGGTTGATCTGGCTTGAAACCACGTTTCTTGACTACCTCACAAAGCTGAAGAATAACAGTCATCCCGACAACTTCTTGAGCAAGGAGACCAATCATGCCCTGGTCCTGACAACACGCTCCAATGTCGAGTGCATTCGTTTTCTTCTAAACGAAAAGAAGTTTAACTTCGTGCTGACTCGCAAATTTTCAAGCGACCCCATTGAGGCACTGTTTGGTTTTCTTCGAAGGACGGCAGGCTGCAACGATGCAATGGACATGAAGAGTGTGCTCTGTGGACTAGAAAAGATGTTGAAGACGGGTATTGTTTCCTCATCAGCGCAAAGCAACGTTAATTGCTCAGCATCATTCTGCAGTACCTCAGGAGTCTCCAGCGACAAGACCGCAAATGACAGCCATCCAAACAAGGGATTTTTCCCACTGGCAGCAGAGCAAAGGCTACAAGAAATGTGCTCGACGCCAGGTCAGTGGCTGCCCAACCCTGAGGTTGCAGCCATTGCCCTTATTGGAGGCTACCTGGCTCGCGTGATGACGGAAAAGTTGAATTGCCAGGACTGTGTCGAACTTGTGGAGAAGGCGAAGGGGAACGCGCCTGTGGATGGACTAATTGCATATCAGGACAGGGGGGACTGAAATACCCCACGAAAGAGCTGGTTTCTCTGCTGATGGGCCTGAAGAGGTTTGTTGACATCATGCTATTTCACAGGAAGGCCATTGAAAAGCCACTGGAGACCAGCGTGAAACATGCTGTTGGTGTTCTCATGGACATCCCCATCTTAGTGTGTAGAAACCGAGACGCAGGCCACAGGAAGATGTTCCTGGAGCTCTTGTGCCGAAAGTTTATTAAACCACTGCTAAGCAATCATGCGCTGAATGTCACGGACAAGAACTCCATCGTGAAGCTGTACGGGAAGAAGCCACAGTCGCGTAAATTGCTGAAATTGTAGGTGCATGTAAATATTGTGCTGAAGGTATAACTAGTTCCTTGTGTATGTTGTAAATAAACATTTCCATTCAAGAATACTATATTTCAGTGATGATAACGATTTCAATCCTTTACATTTGATGTTTAGTACATAAGAAATATTTAAGCTTGAGGCAACATCTGGAATATTAACATATAAGGCAGTAAATTTTACCGTGTGTAAAATTTTGTTCCTAGTGATTTAGTGTTGTGTTAAAATGTTTACTTTCCTTCTTGGCAGCTTACACTTGCAAACCAAAAAAGATGACAAATTCATTAAGCAAGTCTCTCTCACGATAATGAATGGGGAGTCAAGGTAAGGAGTACAGATAGAAATCCCTCGTAAATCGTGAGAACGGACGTCGACATGAGCAATGCAAGCGGGCGAGCGCGCGGCCGGCCCGGCGGCCCAGCCGTCGCGCTCATTTTCGGAGTGGCGGGAGGGAGCACCACGTAGCGGTGAACGCGAGAACCAAGGCGTCCGGGGGCTCCCATTGTTAAGCGAGCGACCTGCCAGGCATCTAAAAATAGAGGAGGCGTTGGTGAAGCCCTATGGCTCCACCATTGTGGTATCGCATTTTTGCTGGTATAGGGTGTCCCATATTACGTAATGCTTGTATGGTCCCGTTCGCCTCCGTGGTTCCGCCGCGATCCACTACGCTGGTATAGGGTGTCCCATAATACGACACGCTTGTATGGTTCTGTCCGACTCTATCGTTCCGCCGTAATCCACTACGTTGGAGCCGCCTTTTCGCTGGTATAGGATGTCCCATACTACGTTGGGCTTGTATGAGGTTTTTCCAACAACTTTCCGTCATCAAGATTTTCCAATAGGGTTTTCTCTTTCCCTCCTTACCTCCTCGCGTCTTTTGAAATGTGAGGTAAATATCATAAAATTTAGAAGCTTTGAAGGGGAAATTTGTATAACATTTAGTAATGGCTATCGTAAACACGTATTTTAACGCAATTACGAACACACTGCGGCCGCTCTTTTTGAAATACCGAAAATCGGAGTCCGGTGTGATGTCGCCTCCTGGCTTTCTATCCTCCCTCGGGAAACATGGCGGCGCTCGACGCATGTAGCAGAGGATGATCAGTGAGTTAGGGAACCGGACGAAGTGGTCTTTTTTTTAGGTGCCCGACGACCTCTCAGACTTCGAAAAGGAAATCGTGAAACGGTCGGAACAAGTGGTTTGGTGTCTGTATATCGGAGTTTCAGTTGTTGCCTCCGCTGGGGCAGCCTTTCACCCAGAACGGCCGAGACGTGGCCCCTCGCGTCGCTCACAAAAGTCCACTGCGCGTTCTCTTTGACCTCACACCGACCGTTTGAAAGGATATCGGATCGCTGAAAGGGCTCTTAAAGAACTTCCAACTTGAAAGTCAAGCGTTTTCTGCTCGCAGCGATAGGCGGCACGGCTCCCACTAAGGAAACAGGTTGTTCCCGGTACGCCGGCGGCAACGGCGGTTCGGAGCGGAGGCGTGGAAGAAACTCCACTCGCAGGACGGCGTAATATTTGACGTCACTGCACTGGCGCGGATTGCGAGGGAACTTCAAATTTGGCATTGGGAAATTGTTTTTTTTTACTTCACAAATATTGAATTTTAAAGTTTCGAATTTCGAGGGTAAGGTCCAGGCATCGTTTTTAATCTTTTCGGATAATAAAAAAAAACACATGATTTTGACCTGTCAGCGCTCCTTTCAGGTTCGCCTTTAAGAGTGGAACGCGACGGGGAATCATGAAAACATATAACCCCTTACTCGTTCCAAAGCCGCGCAAGCGTGCCTTGCGTGGTTAAGTCGGTAGCGTCTCTGGCTCGGCCGAAGGATGGTGGGTTTGAAACCCACCTAAAAGTCTTCAAACGATTCTTTAAGGCAAATTACTTACTTCGTAAGGCGAAATCATTTAAGACACGCGGTGACATTTAATTCGTATTTCATACCATGTTTTCAATCATTTTCATTTCACGCGTGGCGTCACCTTTCATGCGACCGTTGTGGATTGTTTGAAGTTTCCGCCCTGGGTCATGTGGCTGCGACGTCATGACCCTTTCGATCAACCCTGGATTTTAGCGCACGTTACCGATGCCGGCTTTTCTGCGATACGAGCTACTTAACGCTATTGCGTTGAAAAAAAATGGATTGCTCTTTGACACTAAGGATGTTTATGGTCAGGGTCACAACGCAGACAAATCTTTGAAGTTTAAACGTATTTCAAGCTTCTTCATCGGCCACTCCCTCGCCGTAGAATATATTGAATGGCGTTCTCAAGTGGTTCGCGTTAGACAAAAATCACAAATTTCGCATAATACGGTATTATGTTCCTCGCTCCCCTCACGGTGATATGGAACCTATTCGGCGAGAAAGTGTTCCAAAATCCTTTGATTAGCACTAAGAAGCAAGGAGGGGCAAGTCAATCGAACGGCAAGAGAGAGAACGCACAGGCAATGCGCGATGACGGGACTATCAAGCCAGCGCAGTCATTGGTAAAATGGGGGGGGGGGGGGCAAAGGGAGGGGGCGCATATGGAGGGTAAACAAACACTCAACCTGCGCCAAGTGCATGCGAACTTTCACGTCGTATAAACATTTAAAAAATGTGGCTGCGCGAGATGACATACATGAAAGCTAAAGAATAAAAGCATTAAAAGCGTGCATGGACGACCACACACTTTCAAAATAGCGACGATGTTAACTTCTGGCGACAAACATTCACACTCTACTAGAAGTGTTTTGCAGGTAAGGGAGCAGGAAAGCAAAGAGGGAATGGGAAGCCAAAGGCAAGAAAAGGGAGAGGAAAGCGAAGCGCTGTGGCACGGTGATATCTGTTCCTTCTAAGTTCAGTTCCATGACTTTTGCAGCTCTGGCCTAGGAAAAGGCTATTTCCCTTCTAGATAATGTTAGCGAAGCCAGTGAGACTGTTTCTTGCGTACTCGATGAGGAAATCTTTTATGATGTATCCATAGCGTTGACGGTGCGCTCCTTTGATTTTTTGCAGCCGAAATTGGGAGCGCATCCGAAACAACCTTTGCGTGTGCCGCGATAGGGTGTGTCATGTACTCGACTCTGTAAGTTGTCTCGTTGTGATGCTTGCCAAGCAGATCATTGATGCACCGGCCTGTTTGACCGATGTACTCGGCTGCGTAATTGAGGGCTACTGGGTATACTTTTTCTACTCCACACTTTCTAATTGGGCAGTGCGTTTCGTCTCGCAAGGCGACTTGGATTCCCTTTGGTGGATAATGTTACGCAGGCTTGCCAGTATGAACGTTCATGAGAAGACAATTTTGGTGTCGAAGCACGTGGAGATTAATCGGATTCGATGGATTCGTTGTAAAAATCCGAAATGGTGGCAATATTTTTTTTTGTGAGATATTTTTTAAAATTTTGCTGGGGGTGATGATTTGGTGAAAACATTGAACAAGACGCTCCACTGGATACGCTGATTTCAGAAGTTGGTGGGTTCGGCTAATTACGCTTTCCGTTGTGGTATTCTAACATCCATTTGTGTCGGCCGATATTAGGAAAGAATGAAGGAAAAAAAGGAAGAACTGTTTCTTCCGATCATTACTTGAAGTCCCAGTATACACCGTGATTTATTTTTGCCAGTCGTATGTCCTTAGTGCCGCTGTCCGGGTTCATTGAGCTTCTCCAACCCTACTTCACATCCACTATGATGGAACATGCAGGGGACATCTGGCTTCAAGAATCACGAGTGTGCATAGGTTCATCTGTTGCACCCGTGCTAGACATGAATACCTATCCTTCGTTGACCGAGCCATTGAGACGGAGCTGAAGTACACAGACCAGAGCATAAAAGTGGTCCACTACGTGAGGTGAATCTTTGGTAATTCACTTTACAGCTTTCATTTTCCTTCAATCCTTACCGCTGGGGGTAAACTGAAACTGAAGAGAGGAGACCCGTCCCCGAAAGGCCTGGAGTTTCTGGACCTACGGCTGACGAAAACAAATCATGTGTTTGCTGGACGTTCAATCAACAACCGGAAACACCAGTTCTTTTTACGAGGGTGCCCACTCCAACTCGGTTAAAACTGAAGTGATCAACACGTTGCTAATCTCGGAAAAAACAAAATCATGTCAGCATACCCCAAGGGAGAGCATGAATAACCAAACGCAACGAAATTTGAAATCTGGGTGTCCAGTGGAGCGACTTGTTTCATCCCCCTAGCAAAAAAAAAAAAAAGAAACCTTCCGCACGAGAAAAGATCGCCACCATTCCGTACTTTCACAACACGTTCCACTGCATCCGATTTATCGCCTCACGCTTCAACACCAAAGTGGTCTTCTCATGCAGGTTAATCTGGCAAGCCTGTGTAACATGATCCACTAAAGGCAATCCAAGCCGCGAGAAGAAACACACCACCCAATATAGAGAGTGTGGGGTAGAAAAAGTATACTCGGTAACTCCTCAAATGCGGAGCCGAGTACATCGGTCAAACAGGCCGGTGCGTCACTGATCGGCATCACGAGCTTCACATCAAGGCAACTTCTAGAGCCGAGTACCCCACGCATCTAATCGCAGCACACGAGAAAGATTGTTTCGCATGCGCTCCCAATTTTGGCTGCACGAAAATCAAAGGAGCGGATCGTCAAAGCTACGGACGCGAAATCATCGAGGCTTTGTTCATCGAGAACACAAGACATCTCTCATCGGCACCTCTAACATTATCAAGACGGGAAGTAGAACTTCTTATATTTATAGGCCCTAGTTGGAAAAATCATGGAACTCAACTTAGAAGGAACAGACGTCATCATGACCAAGCCATTCGCCCATAGAGTAATATACACAAGGTAAAGAGAGAACTGCGCCTTAAGGGGGGGGGGGGGGGAGCAGCGGCCCAGATATACCTGTGTCAGCTAGCGCTCCCGGCGGACGGCATGAAACTTAATTTGGTTCCGGTTACGGTCGAGGCAGTTTCGGTTTCGGTCTGGCGTTTCTGCTCCGGTACTCTTCTCCTCCATTTTCCCTCTCTTTCCTTCTCGCATCGGTAGGGTCTCGGAAACTCCTCGGCTCCCGTTGGGTCTTTTTTTTTTGCAGAAGAAGTTATATCTTTATTTTTTCATAGAAACCAAGCAAAATATACCGGACAAATTTTTGATTTCTTCACGAAACAGAAGAAGTGAAGTTATTGTTTTTCTATTGTAAAACATTGAAGTTACAAAATCGCTAGATTGACTCCTGTCTGGTGTGGAATTTTAAAGGTAAACAACAGCAATGGTTCAAAAACAGTTTTATAGGATCAAATTCATTATATATAATATACATGATTTTCTTCAGAAGCTATGTATATTTTGTAAGAAACAGATATTCACAAAAATAAAGAAATATGAAGGAGTTCCGCATATTGTACAATTCGTAATGAATTTTTAGCGGAACCAAGCTAACAAAACTTTCCGCGGCGAACGTGCTGAAAGATCCATTCGCTTTCACGCGGACTAGGGCACGGAAAGTGAATCCAGATATAAACAGAACATCGCTTTCATTACCAGTCATAAGAAAATAATAGGAGCGGGAAGCACACACCGGATAATACAAACAACTTATCAATTTCCGGCTAATATAAAATAAACGAAGTGGCATAGCCTGAAACGGACAGCGGGTGAGTCACTACCAAACAATGAGAAAAAATAGGTATGGCTAATGCAGCATCCATGGACAACGCAACGGAAGCAGATGCCCAAGGTAAGATAACAAAACACAATATGTTTGGCATATGTAAAAAGAAAAAGAACACAGGCGCTGCAACAGTACATAAGCCTTGTTCATTTCATGGCACATAACTCACCACAACTAAATTTGATGAACAAGAGCTATACACAGGTACACAGTGTTCTAAACAGGAGGGAGCAGCATGGAGCAGTACGTAAATAAATGAATGAAGGTTGTACTCAAATAAGAGTCAAAACGCAGGCGAGCTGCTGAACAATCACACCTAAGGAATAAAACTTTGAGACATGGAAACAAAAAGGGGACATGCACACCACCGTCTCAAGACGGTAGTGCGTATGCTCCTTTTTTGTTTCCTTGTCTCAAGGTTTAATTTCTTAAATATGAAATGAAGGTTCAACGTAAATGCCACACATGCACAAGAGGGCTTGGTGTTATCAATACACTGATGCCATATACAGACATTTCTAGATAATATAGACACCTGCATTCAAAAGAAAAACCGTCCGTGATGTGAGCCGTCCATAATAACAAATAAAGGTCAAGACTGTAAAACATAAACAACAACCGGTCCACGAAAACCAGGCATGGCGTATCCAAACCCTTGACTTGCAAACCTTATTCCTTTTGTCAGCTAGATTGTCCATACTTAAGATTAAGGGGCAAATGAAATTACGAAATATTCTCTCAGATTTTGACAACGTTTGGCTTTGCATTGGTAGGCGAAATGTTAAGTGTTTTGCATTAACATGAATTTTCAACTTATTGTTGAGTGGTGGAACATGGCTAAACAACCAGTGCTCATTTATTATGAGTCCACTAAAACATAGCCAAATTTCAGCCCTTGACGAGAGAACCGTACAAGATAAGTTTAATCGGAGCACAAAAGAAATTTGTGCATTTTCGTCTTTGCTCGAATGTGACAACACAAGCTGAATTGCATGGGAGAAAATATGCATTGGATCTCTTGGCAACATTTTATGAGGTTTGCTTTATGAGTCATTGAGGAAAACTTTTCACTTTTACTCAACAATGTTTTAACACTTACTGATCTTCGTCGTGTTTAGCTGAAGCCGCACTTTTTAAGTGTGGAACAACCGGCGATTCTTACAATGGCCGGTAGTACATAATTTATAGGGATGTTTGAAGCTACCGAGTTAATTTTGAGGAAACATTGGCCCCACAAATATTCTATTGTAGCTTCACTGAGTGTTTTCTTCGAGTTACATACCTTGGCCCACGAGGAATCCGAAAAAAATAAACGCCTGGCTCGTTGTCTGCCAATACCTCAGTCTCGGATTTTTCACTAAAATAGCTTTATATGTTTTCTTATTCTTGGCGCACCAGAGAACACAGCAGTAGCTTTTGTACGACATAAGCAGGGCACACGAAAGAAGAATAAGGGACATCAATTGGTTTATGATAATGATTGAAGGCTTTATGACGCAAATTGCTACTTAGGTTAAAGTGCGCCAAAGTGGGTTGTTCATTCACACTATAGTCAAAATGCAATGTCCTTTGTCATTTTTATTTGGATAAAATCTGGTGTAAAAAGCCAATACTAGAAATAAAACTGAGCACACGTTCAAATTAAATAAGAGGGTGATATTTTGGTAAAAGAAGTGGGTAAACATTTATTTGGTATCTAAACTATTCTGGAAAGTGAGGCCACCGTTTTTCATCAAGACCTGAACAAATCCATAGAATGCGTAGGTAGGAAAGATCATCCCCGCAGTGTATACATCGTGATGAACCTTCTGGACAGGGGAGATATTTCTGGGTTATTTAGGAATGGCTTATGCGAAGGCGAGATCATATTACCTCATAAAATTGGTTCTTTAAAGACTTACTCCCCGCTCAGTCCAAGAATGGGCTTGGTGAAGTGAAGTTTTTGCGAGATTCTTTGTCCCCCTTAGTTTGGCATCTCTGTAAAATTGTGCCCCCCCCCCCGACCGATTTGACAGGATCGTAATGTAAGGAGGCTGCTAATTGCCAAAGGTTCCTGGAGGAAGAAGCGGGCTCATCTGATTTCTAATTACCCAATATACCTACATTACTTCGAACCCAGCAAGGTATAATATGATGTTCGTTCTGCAATGCACGATTAACCTTGGCACGCAAAAGCTGTACACGCATATCTTTGGTGTCTTTGAGGGAACTAATCGCAGTGATCACACTTTGCGAGTGCACATATATAATCGACCTTACTGTTCTCGTCAGTGTAATATGGTCACCTGCTTTAAACACTGCATTCGGTTCACCTGTTAAGATACTGGCTATCGAATTAAGGCGCTTAGTTCTAGAAAAGTTTTCAGAATGCATGGAACTTCCAGTGTAGGATTGAGCCTTAGCACCATCGGTATAAAACTGACAATAATCAACATTCTTTCTGCAACTCTTAAAAGCCTTGCCGGATAACCACCGAAGTAACACACTGCCTATTATATTTTGTAAGCGACCAATCGGAACAAACCGGCCGTCTCTCCGAGGTAGCAATACAGTGAACTGGTGAAAGTAGGGACATTCCTTCAGGAGAACTCTGAAGGGATGTTTGATAGTCTCTTTGGTGGAGGCTTAACAGCCGCACAATGCTGGGCTTGTTTTAGAAAAGGTGAGAGAGCCTTGAACGTTTTATGGAATCAAATGTTGGAGGGCGAGGGTTAGCTAAGATTGTGAACACATTTGTCATACTTAGATATTGCCATGTTTCATCCAGCAACAACTTGTTGAACTCAGTGTATAAACTCAAAATGGGGGATACACGGAAAGCATCCCTGGCGAGTCATAAACCAAGGTGGTGCACTGGATCTAACAATGTCGGAGCCGATTGCCGTGCTTATCCCTTCACCATAGCACCATAGTCAAGACGTGATCGCACAAGGGAATTGTATAGACGCAGTACACATCTTCTCTCCATCCCCATGCCTTGTGTGAATAGACTTTTAAGTTTTAAAAGGTGCATGCTTTTAAGACATTCTTTCCTTAACACACTTCAAGTTGGAAATAAAAGTAAGCTTCCTGTCAAAGATCACACCCAGAAATCTGTGGTCATTTTTAACAGGCAACCGCATGAGCTTTCAGTTCGATGTCTGAATTCAAAGGTAGCCCACGGCGCAAGCAAAACGGCACAAAAACGTTTTTATTGAAAACCTAAAAAAATTTTTGTCTGCCCAACTACAAAGTTTATTCAAAGCTTACAGAAGCTGGCAATCTCAGGTGAAATTGTTACAAGTGGAAAACGAGATGTGAAGATCGTCTAGGCAAAGCATGCAAGACGGGAGAATTCTGGCAACGCAATTTAGCGTGACCGCAAACAAGGGGACGTTAAAAAGCCACCCGAGGAACTGGGTTTTCTTGAACAAATCGATCTACTAAAGTAGTGCCCCTCCTACCG
The DNA here is from genome assembly GCA_037355805.1 of Ixodes ricinus. Classification (NCBI taxonomy): domain Eukaryota; kingdom Metazoa; phylum Arthropoda; class Arachnida; order Ixodida; family Ixodidae; genus Ixodes; species Ixodes ricinus. Next base: position 100,374 of record JAZHYW010002413.1, on the reverse strand, counting down.
AAAAACCCCGGATAACTTTTCACTATCTAGATTACGGAACTAGAAATTTTTTTCTGGAAACCCGAAATCCAAATTGTATATAAAGCAATAATTTTTAAAAACCTAAAATCTATATGGAGTCCGGGTAAAATCCAGATAGATTTCAAGTTCCATAATCCGGATCACGAAAAGTTATGCTGGGTTTTTCGGTAGGGCATTCAAACCTGGAATGTCCTGTCCGTCAAAAAGTATATCCAATACATTTTAGCATTCCGGCCCCGAATACCATAGACGTAAAGGTCTTTAGGTATTCCAAACCTCCACTTGGTATCGTATTCTTTTTCAAGTCTAATAAAACAGAGACGCAGTGTTGTTCCTGCACGAATGTTTCAAGGATTTTTTTTCATGCGGATCAAGTGATCCACTGCAGATCGTCCACGACAAAAGCCACACTGTTTATTCACAAAGAGATTTTCTTTTCCTAAAAGGTACTTCAACTGTCTGTTAATCAGTCTCTTGTATGTGTTCTCCAGGCAGCTAGTGAGTGCAATGGGTGGGTAATTGGAAGGGAGTGTAGCGTCTACGGGATGTTTCTGAAGCGGTATAATGTGAGCCCGCTTTCATGCCGTAGAAACCCCGCCGTATCTCACAGAGTAAAAAAAAAGAAAAAGAAAGAGGGCTCTGAACGAGTAACGTGACAACTTTCCGAGCGTAGCATAGTGCAGTGTGTCTCGCCCCGGCGCAGACGTCCCTCCTTTACATTGAGAGCTTGTTCTAACTCGCACCTCGTAAAGGGCCCATTATATGGCTGTGAGTTAGACCCCCGCCCTCCTAAAAGTAAAGCAGGTCTCTGCGCGAAATTTAGACAGTTTAAATTCAGCACTATAATTATTAAAGCTACATACACTATTACAATGCTGAACAATAACATTAGCAACATCTTGGAGAGACCCTAGGGGCAGATTATATACCTGGATGGTAAAAACCCGGAAGTCACCAGTGATTTTGCGTATACAATACCAAACCGCTTCAGCCCTTACAAGGCTGCTTACGAAAGGAAGACGTTTTATCCAAGATGTCTTTTTTGCCTGCTTTCCAGTCCAGCGGCCTTTCGCTTTTCGTCTTTTAGATTCAATCTTGATCTCCACGCTGGGGCGCCTAGGAAAAACATCCCAGGCTCTATTTTGTACTCTAATGGTAGTTGAACAGTCTTTGTTCCGTCATGGCTTGCACTTCCTTGGCTAACTACTGGAGGTACGTGGGATAGTGTGGTCAGCAGCATTGATTATATGTTGAGTAACCTATGTTGTAGCCACATGAAGTGACATAGTGGCCAATAGTGACGCATCAAGTTTAGCAACTAGGCTGAAACGTTCATAGTCCGCCTTGTCTAGTTTTCACCTTGGCATACGCTTTTAAAGTATGGTGAGATTGACCACACTCTCTAAAACATCTGGAAAGTGGTGGCTGCCAAATTAATTCTCTAAAACCTTCCAAGGAAAGCAAGAAATAATGGTGGCGATAAAATAAATACATCAATGCATGTGAAAGAGTTGTGTGCAGCACTAAAAAAGTTGGGGCTTTGTTAAGTAAACGACATAAACTTGAAGACGATAAAAACCGTTCAATGACTCCTCCGCAAAAATCAATACGTGCACTGCCCCACACGATGTGATGAGCATCATAATCACGTAAGATTAAAAAAAAAGTTGTGGAAGTTGTGTTAAAAGTTTCTGAAGGTCATGAATGTGGTGGAAGGTACAATGACACAACAGTAGTAAGACAGTTCCTTAAGAGCTCGTGCTGCCACTGCCTTGAGCGGCATGTCACAGGGGGCCTGGGCACATGCCACTCCATTCTGCACAACCATCTCAACACCACCCGATGAATGAGAGGATGGTCAGTCATTTCCGGAAGAGGTGATAGTTTCGTAAAACTTGTGTATGTGTGGACGTCATATAGGTCTCATGTAATGCTAGAGCTATTAAACGTAACATCATCATATTGTGAAAGAGACCCCGACAGGTTTACTGCATGAAAGTAAAATGACTAATCACACATTTTAATTAAAGTATTTCTAAAAATGTGGGGTTCACATCTGTATGCAAGTGGACACAAGCTAAGTTACATTCGTTCTGGTAGTGGCACGACGAGGTTTTTTCTTCTGGTCCCCCTTCGTATCTCCCTTGGCGGTGGAGGTTGTTTTGTCGGATCGGCAGATTCCTCCATGACCTCCTCCTCCCACTGGGAAGTGGAAGGAGGGGGCCCCTCGCTGCTGTGAGGGGGTGCGTCAGGCACTACTCGAGGCTAAGGGCCAGGGCGATGGGGAATCGCCCTGGCACGGGGGACCTTGGGCTGGGCCGCGGGGGTCTAGGAACCCAAAGAGGCCTCGCTGGTGGTTGGGGGCCAGGGTGAGCACTTAGTCGCGAGACTGTACTGAGTGCCCAACGATTACTTTAGTGTCGGTGCTGCCCCCTGGCAGCCGCCCCGGCGTAGGTACCTCTTTGGAGGAAGGAAAATCGTTTTCTTGCCTCAGGGTATGTGAGTTTTTTTTATCTTCTGCGTTAAGATTTTCTCTTTCTCTTCAAACTTTTGACAGGATAGGTGGGGTAGGCACCAGAGCAATTGACACACTTCAGAAGTGCACCCTCGCACGTGTCATCTCGTTGGTTTGTAGCTTCGCACTTTGCACGTGTTGTTTTTCAACGACAGGTGACAGAGCATTGACCGAATCGTTAGCATTTGAAGCATAGTGTCGGGTTCCGTATGTATAGGTGCATCTTGCAGAAAAGATAGACTGCATTGATGCTCTCGGGCAGCACGGTAGAACCAAAAGTATGGAATAAGGTTTTTGATGGTTTTTTCTGTCCGTCCCTTCGCATGGAGATTCGTCGCGCGGCGAACACCCCCCCCCCTGCCCTGCCCAGAAAGGACCTCCAAGATTCCCTCTTCGCTGGACTCCAACATGTCGTCCTCTGAGATGATACCCTGACAGCTTTTGAAAGTTCCATGTGGGGTGACAAATAATTTGTAGTCTGAGGTCTTGTTTAAGTGTAAAAAAAACAAAACACTCTGCACTCCGTTTTTCATCTCAACGAGCAAGTCCCCAGATGCTAGTTTCTTGGCCTTGATGTTATGATCATATAATTTTTCCAAAGTTCTTGTAATTAAAAATAAAGAAAACTTAGCAAGTGGTCCACCACTTTGCTCTGAATGCATTACCAGAAAACGGGTAAAGCTCCTCTGGGCGGCAGACGTATCTTTGGGGATTACTTCGGTCCGGACCATTTTCAAGCTTCGATAAGGGAAGGTTTTTTTTTGTTTGGAACATATATGAAGCGCAGAAACTTCTGCATCTGCAGCGCACCACCACCACGACGTCCAACAAGGGGGATAGGTAACATCTGATAACTGGTCTGGTTTGCCTGAGTATGCTACTCTACAAGTGCTGCTAGGATGCTATAACCAAGTGTGTGTCAAGGGAGAGTTCTGTCGCCACCCTAGGTTAACCTTTGCCGCCAAGCAAGGTGAAATGCGATGCAAGAGGAGAAGAAGAAGGAAGTTAAAGGTAGGAGAAGAAAAGAAAATCGACCGAGGGAATCATCCTGGTTGGGCCAAGCCAGGATACTCGTCTACGAGAAGCGAGGGCCTAAGTGATGTATTACCTCACCCGGGGGGCCCCGAAGGGTCCAAACCTAACCCGGGCTCGGCTCAAAAACCAGTATGCCTTTTTACTCTGACGCGGGAAAGCCACGCACAGCTAGGCATGGGCGGGCGAACCTGCATGGCTCGAAGCCCGCGTTTACGCCACTCGTCAAACACCTGCTTTCACAGGCGTCCCTCCGGGACATCAATTGGGTCATCAACAACGGGTTCCGCCGGTTCATTGCGAAAGCATCCAAACATAGGCGATGGCCAGAATAATACGATTATACACTGTAGCGAATACGATAAAGCGGAGGAAATGAGTTCGTCGCATCTACGGACCGTTTCGTCAACATGCGACGTTTCATCGACCGTTGTTTCATTGAAAAACTTCCCGCGTAGTTTCAACCACATATCTGGTCAACATTCCGGCGTTTTGTCGAACACAACTCTGCTGCTTTAGCAACAAACAATTGTCGTCTCGCCTAGTTTGGGGGGGGGGGGTCTTTTATTTCATTATGCGCTTGCTTTACGCACTTGCAAAAGGAAATACGTCGTCGGCGAAACGTCGCTGGAGCGTGTGTCTACTAGACGAGTTTCCACGAAACGTCACAGTGTCAAAGAAACGTGTCAGGAAACGTTGAACTGCGGAACATGTTTCGGTGCTTCCATGAAGCGTATTTCAACGAAACGGTACGAACCCGTGAATTTACCTCTGTTCAAGGGAGGACCGCTGAGCTGACTGAAGCTACTGTGAAAAAACTTCCTTCCAGGAACTCAGCACGAGCGTACCGGCGTGCCGGCATTAACCATTCCGCTGCTCACGAAGCGTCTGTTGCGTAGAAAGCAGCTGCCTGCGACCACGCGGACCGGCGAGACTCGCTGACGTTCGCTGCCAGCCGGCGGGCCGGCGCCATAAATCACGTGGTCTATGTGACGCAAAATATGAAAGTTACCTAACTGTTCACTGTTCACTAGTTCCTATTGGAACGATTTATGTACCCCCCCTATGTAATACCCTCTCACGAGGGCCTTTAGGGGTAATATGAATAAATAAATAAATAAATATCAAAACCTCAGAATAATCTTAAAACATTAAAATTTTCAGCCGAAGTATTTATTTGCGAAACCTGCATAATAAGTTCAAGATATTTTACACAGAAGCGCCGCTGAGCGGACGGCATTAAACGCACGATCTTTTATTATTTCTTTATTTTTTATTTATTGATACTGTTAGCCCTATCACAGGGCCATTACAGGAGTGGAAGGTACAAACAGTAAAAAGCAGAAAGATACAAGATGTAAATACACACAGTTCACCCATTTCGCTTGGTTTCATAAAAAAATGCTGACACTTCATTGATAACTTCCCGTTAGAAAGATCACCGCTAAAAAGTATCAGTAAAAAACTCATCGAAGGAGAGCTCAGCGCAATTTTGTCGCATGCAGATCTTTCCAGCCTTTTAACGGATACAGGAAAACCTCCCCTGAAAATCTGTGAAATACAAAATCAAAGCACTAATGGAGGCTTCATTAGTCATTGATCTAGAAAACGTTAAAGAAGAAGTTTAAAAAAAATTGGAGAAAAACATTGCAGCTGACCTAGGCTCTGTCAGCTGCGTTTTTTTTTTCTGCAAAAATGCACGCTAGAGATATTCTTTTTTTCTATTAGGTTTATGTAACACTTTTTTGGTTTTTCACACGCAAACAGTTCGACGACCCGTTTCGCAATGTCATTGCTAAATTCCGCGGCATAAATCCGTGCCAATTTTATATAAAACACGCGATGCCCGAAGAGTGGTCGGTCCGGTCGGGCCACTCGCGCTTGACTAGTTGTGCGCTCGTCGCTGCGCTCTCGAGTCGCGCGCGCTAACGTCGCAGCGCTCTTGAGTCGCGCGCGCTAACGTCGCCGCGCTCTCGAGTCGCGCGCGCTAACGTCGCCGCGCTCTCGAGTCGCGCGCGCTAACGTCGCCGCGCTCTCGAGTCGCGCGCGCTAACGTCGCCGCGCTCTCGAGTCGCGCGCGCTAACGTCGCCGCGCTCTCGAGTCGCGCGCTCTAACGTCGCGGCGCTCTAGTGTCGCGCGCTCTAACGTCGCGGCGCTCTGTGTCGCGCGCGCGCATCGTGGCGCTCCACTGTTGGCGCTCTAATGTCGTGCGCTATGAATTTTTAATTACAGATAGGTACCGGCAGAAGACAAAGATGCCATTACAGTCAGTGATTCCTTTACAGAGTATTGTGAACTTTAGTTTGTGCCCATTATTCTTTCAAAGAAACATCCGCAGCGTCAGGGTATCTTCCGAAATCTCCGTAGAAACCTGAAAGCAAAGTTGGTATTTAGGACATGGCATGTTATTATTTCCATTTGGAAATGATTGTACGCTGAATTATTAAACCGTAAAAACAAAATGGAAGAAAGAATGCGTTTAACCCACTCACTAGTTTCTGGACTCCACCACGCGCAGCAACTTCATCAGTATCCGTTCCCATTGTCATTGCTAGGCATGATAGTGCCATGCGACAGCGAGCAATACACTAAGCTTCGTCGACCCGAGAATGCAGTAAGCGTCGTATTCCCGCAGTCGCGGCTTTGTAAAGATTTTTTTATGCAAAAATTAGGTAGTTCACAGCATTTAGCAAATAAATTTCCTATCAAGCAATGTGCATTTAAGGGTACACTCTCTGCAACTTAGATTGTAAACATGACCTACTTGACACACTAGGTGACCCAAGGAGCGGTCAGGCTCTTTAAATCGACCGCGAAATTCGGTTTCTTAGCCTATTGCGCTACGATTTTGTGCAGCGTTGCCCACAGATGGTGCATTTTTTACGAAATTTGCAAAGAGCAAGCTTACCTGAGGAAAAAGTAAAGAAAGAAAAAAATGAAAGCCGTTTACAACTCCCTGTAACGCCGAATTAGAGCGCGGCTCTTGAGGAGGGGGAAGGCGCGGGGGGGGGGGGGGTCACGTGACCTCGGAGTGGTCACGTGACATGGGGGGTCACATGACCAGGGGTCACGTGACCTGGGGGCCACGTGACCTGGGGGGTCACGTGACCTTGGGGGGCCACGTGACCTGGGGGGCCACATAACCTGGGGGGTCATGTGACCTGGGGGTCAGGAAACCTGGGGGTCACATGACCTGGGGAGGTAACGTGACCTTGCGGTTACACCGACGCCGACTCCGACGGCGACGGCGACGCCGCTCAAGCCGGAAACGGGCGCCTAAGAGTTGCGCTCCAAAAGGCTTAGCTCCTATGGAAACGCAGCGAAGCCACCGGTCTTCAAACAATACGGCGCCGCTTCGCACGGGAGACAATAGATGGCGCAAGCGGTTGCGATGCCAACTGCCGCCAACAACCGAGCATATGGCGCCGAGGGCCGGTGTCTTTAGCAGACGACCGCCCCCCCCCCGCCCCCCCTCCCCCAACTCACCTGAAACAGCCACTACTGGACAGGGCAAATGTTGGCCGGCGGCGCCCAAGCGATACCAAGTGTACTGCCGCCAGGCCGGGGGGAGGGGGGGAGTCTGTTTTGCCCCCCCCCCCTCCCTCCTTAGTCAAAAAGAAGCTGGTACTCCACTGGACAAAAGTGTTCCTTAGCACCGGTGTAGCCAGCGAGTCAAAGCGATAGCACGTCCCTCTGCAAACTGATTGCACCTGGAGACAAGGTTACAACGGATGCCCTTCAAACCTCGTGACTCTAAAATTGGTATTATGGCTCGTCGTGTAGGTCTTCAGGCTTAGCGGCATTGCTTTGCTTTCCGATCTGTCACATTGAACGATGGAAGGCAACAAGGAAGCTTCCGCATCGTTAGAACGCCAGCCTTTAAACACACCGACCATCTGCTTATCGACTGTTTCGCTGGGAAACATATAGGCCTAGTTTTGTCTCCTGTTTCAAGAAGAGTTCGGTGCCGCGTACCCACGGTGTTGGATATATACTCTTTCGATGAGGACACTGGCACGAGTAGCAGTGAGACGCAATCGACTAGATAAAGTCCTCTCACGATGCACGCGCGCACCCAACAGCCCGCGGCGGACTAGCATCGCTCTCCGGCAAAACGCACCTTGTGAGAAAACATAACTAAATTATCTCGTCGCCATGGCATCAGACGAGCACGAGTTTTTGATCAATGATGTGCAACGGCTGCACGAGAGATGCCATGACAACTAGATATTTTATTTATGTTTTTTTCACAGTTGTTTCGTTTCGCCATTGAGCGACTCTAGTTCGCCGAGGGCTATTGGGCGCGCGCCTGTGCTCATGAAAGGAGTCTATTTGGTCTTTCCGCGTTCGGTAGAGTCCTTACGTCAAGAGTCCATCTTACACCGTGCACGTACCTAAACTAAGACAGTCAGAGAGCCGGAGTTGGACTTACACCACAAATGTTTTTCAGTTCTCCTGCAGTAACACTACCCCCGTGAGATAGCGTCAATTAGTTCGTGCATTCTCTTTTTGCCACACTCGAGAGACAGACATGTTTTTAGTTGATGATGGGTCCACCCGCTAAGGAGTTGTGCTCCTGAGACGGGGAGGAAGAGTTGTGAGGAGTGAGGGAGTGAGGGGGATTTCATGATGGTGGTAGTGACGTCTTAGCTGAGGTTATGAACACCCGACTCCCTGATTTACTGTATCAAGGAGTCGAGGATGGCTTTCCTGTGCTGAGGAGTGCCCGTTTGATTGGTCCACTCCTCGAGTTTCGTAGGCTTGTCTACGCCCTGGATCTTGTCCAGAGAACCATTTCTATGATGCTCGAGGCCCTTAGAGGCCCAGAGCAGATGCTTCAATGTTGCCTCGGCTCCTTCCGAGCAGCTCGTGCAGGTTGGGTCCATATCTTCTTTCAGGCCTAAGAATACTAGTTTGGATGGTGTAAGTGCAGTATTTGTCCTTATTCTTCGAATCCTGACGGTTTCCCACCGACTGTATCCTGCCAGTATGTTGCAGTCTGTCGGCGGAGGCTTGCCGCGGAGGTAGGCCTTTCTCTCCAGTTTGGCGAGTTCGGCCCGTTCCTCCGGGTCCATTGCTTCCGCCTTCGTCTTCTCCCGAGAGATTCAGCCTGGCGCGGAGTGAGTGGTACTGGCTGTCTCAAATGCGGCTCGGTGTGCCCTCTCGTTCCCGGGAATGCCACTGTGCCCGGGTAGCCGCTCGATTGTAAGTATGGTGCTCCTTGTGCGGATCTTCACCGCCACTTTCTTTATCTGCTTTACCCTGCGACTCTTTGTTCTTCTGCATCGGCACGCACTTATTGATTATTGCGAGTCCGTGAAACTTCGTGCCATTCCTGGCTGGGTCTGTTTCTTGAGCACGTCTTTCACCGCCGCCAAGATAGCCCTTAGTTCCGCCTCTTTGATAGAAGTCTCCTCGGAAAGTATATCGGTGCTCTCTTCATTTCTTCGTGGATCGTACCACGACGTAGTCGTGGTGTTCTGCGTCTTGGCGGCGTCCGTGTATTGCAACTCATCTTCTGTCGCGTGCGTTTCGCACCAGCTTGCGTGTAGTTTGGCCGCTCGAGCCCGCTTCCCGTAGATGAGAGCCTTCGGCATGGGTTTGTGGTCGGCAATGATGTTATCTTGCCATGGAGGCTGCGGTTCCTCTAGCGGGGGCATGTCTCGCATGTCGTATCCTAGGATTGCTAGGAGCATGCGTTCGTGCTCTGTTTTCTCAAGCCGTTGAAATAGGGCAATGTTCTGAACCTCGGCACGCTCTTCAATCGTGTTAATCTGGGCTTCTTTCCTCAGGTCTTCTATAGCCGTGTATTTAGGAAGGCCTGTGACCACCCTCATCAATTAGTAGTTCAACCTTTCCAGTTTCTTCCAGTGTTGTCTGGTCAGATTGAGCCAGTTGCAGCTGTGAGCCAGTGGCAGCTGTACAATGCCTTGGGTGTTAGTACTGCCTCCGTCAAGATCCTGAGGGTTTTCTCGTCAGCGCCCCAGGACTTACTCGTGATCTCTCGGATGAGCTTGAGACCTTGATCCCACGACTTCAGCAGCTTGGGTAACCACCTAGTGTCGCGGGCCGTCTCCTCGAAGGTGACTCCCAGTATCTTGATGTGCGGGTGTCCACTTACTTCCTGTCCATTGATCTCTGGTCGTATCAGGGCGGCTATTCCTTTCCTATTGTCCCTTGGTCTGACCACAACCATGTACCCCGTTTTATCCGGTGATGGCTCCATCCCACCTTCGCAGAGATATCGAGCGACCTCATCTGTACCTTTGTGCATCGCCTGTTCTTGGTCTCCCAAGGAGCCTCCGCGAGTCCAGAGCGTGACATCGTCTGCATATATGGTGAAGCCCAGACCACCGATATTCCCAAGCGTGGTAGTCAACTCTGCCATCACCATGTTGAAGAGTGTCGGCGAGATCACTGCTCCTTGCGGTACTTCCCTGCAGTTCGGGGTGTCGGGTCCTTTGGTGTTACCAATCATCACTTAAAACCTTCTTTCCCGCAGAAAGTCTCGTATGAAGGCCAGGGAGTTCCCTTGGATTCCGCACCTCCTAGCTCCTTTTATGACGGCCCATTGTGGGACGGCATCGAAGGCCTTCTTCATGTCCAGGGCGACGACGAGGCGTGGGTCTTGCTGATTCTTGTTGGACATGACGTCCTCGAAGGGGAGTCTGAGGCTGTCCTGGGTTCCCATCGCCTCCCTGAAACCCGTTTGTCTGGGATCGAGCAGGTTGTGAGTTTCCAAGTACCACTGTAATCTTCGGAGGAAAATATTTTCCATTGTTTCGCAAATGTTCGACTTAACTGAGACCGGTCTTAGATTCTCTCTTCTGTCTTGGAGCTTGCCTTGTTTGGGGATGGGCGTTACCCACGAGAGTTTCCATTGTCTCGGTAGCACTCCGGAGTTCCGAACTTCGTTATAGCTGTCCAGAAGTTTTTGTTTGGCTTCATCGGGGAGATTCCTTAGGCCTTGGTACGTAATGCCGTCGGGACCCTGTGCACTCTCGGTGTAGGCCCTGTATATGGCTTCCAACAGTTCTCCCATGTTAAGCTGGTTCCTCCACCCCAGGTTCTGCTTGTGCCTCAAGGGTGTGGGTACTTCCGGATGTTTCGCTAGTCCTCGGTGGTGCTGCACTAACTTGTGGAAAGAATAGTTCGTCTGCCCTGACTGCCGTTTCTTCTTCGGTTATGCTTAGTCGGAGGGCTAAGTTTTTGCCGCATTCCTTGCCTTGCGCCTTTTACCGTCCATGCCTCTGTATGTCCTCCAGGCTTTCCCTAGGCCGGCCTTTTCATTAAAGGATTCGCAGTGCGCCTTCCATCTCGTCCTGCCGAGCTCCTTGGAATGCTTGGTGACTTTGGCTGTGGCTATATTGAGTTTGATTTTTTTGCGGTGTAGTTCTGACTTTTCTGTATTTCTGTAGGACTCGGAGCCGGCTAGCCCAAAGATTTACCGGATGTGTGTCTGGCGTGGGGCTCCGTCGTTTCACTGAGATTGGTGTCTTCGACCCCGTGAGCGCCTCTTGTATGCAGACCTCGATGTCCCTGTCGTTCCCTATATTTTGGGTCACAATCACTTTGAAACGATTCCACTTGAAGATATGTATCACCTCTCGGCCTTTCCTCCCTACGCAGTGTGCTACCTTCATCTCGATGGAATAATGGTCGCTGCCCAACGTGTCGCTACATGGCTTCCACTCGAGGGTCCGGTCCCCCGGGTTCCACGTGAGATACGGTGTGGTATTCTTCTGTCTCTGCTGCTTAGCGAGCCTCGTCTTCACTTTATTTTGAAGCTCCAGGCCTTCCCTTCTTATGGCTTCTAGCAGTTTCCTGCCCTTCTTCCTGTTTGTTGCGTGCCCCCATTTTTTGTGTTGGGCATTGAAGTCTCCGGCCACAATCAGTGGGTCCCCGTCGGCTAATTCAACTAGGCCGCGGATCCAGCTTGCCGTCTCTCCGTCCTTTGGTTTGGCTCTGGGTCTGATGTATATAGAGGTGAGTACCATTTGGAGCCCGCCTTGTCTTACTCTCCCTGCAGCGACATCCCTGTCACCAGAACATAGCACGGAGGTGTCAAGCTGCGCATGTGGTAGATACCGAAAAACTCCGATAGTCGCCCATCCCTTCCGAGTCACCGGGTTCCTCTCCCATTGGCTTGGGACGATCTCAACGATAGGCGTTAAGTAAAAGTTATAGCACGGTAGGGTCATGTTCGGGCTTCTCGTTTCTTGAATTAATAGAAATTCTGGTAGCGCTTTTCGTTCAAAGAGCAGTTTAAGTTCCGCGCTTCCTGCCGTAAACGTGCTGCTGTTCCATTGTACAATGCGGGTCACATCCGCCTTTGTTCGTCAGGTCGTCATTCTTCTAACGTCGTTCATGTCTCAGTTCTGCTGTCTCTTTCTTGATTTTGCCTTGTGTCTAAAATATCATCTTAAAGCCAAGTGGCATCTCCTCTCGAAGTTCGTTGTGCTCAGTTTCTGCGTCAAAGAGTGATTTGAGCGGTCGCGTAGCCGGCACCTGAGTTTCCCTGGGTTGGGCCCCTTCGGGCATCCAGGCCAGACGTTTGCCCTGCTCTTCATGAATCTTTCCTTGCGTTGATCCCTGCTCGGCTTCGACCCTGGGTTGTTCTGCAGGTGGACTTCGATTGTCCGTGGCTGCCGCGGCATAGCTCTTTCTTGGTTGGTGTGTTGGTGGCTGCTTTCGGAGCTCCGTTTTCTCGGATATCTTCTATTTCGGACACGCATTACTAGTGGCGACATGATGCCCCTCGCAGTTTCGGCACTTGAGTTCCCTGTTGCATTGTTCCATATCTTCCTCGCGTGTGTAGCCGCACTGGCCGCATCTGCTTTCGGTGATAGGGCATACATCGCTCTTGTGACCGATTTCATGGCGTTTGTAACATACGACGGGCCGGGGACGGTGCGGCCTCACTGTGAAGATCTCTCTGCCGAACATTACGTTCTTTGGTAGCTTAGTGCCCTCGAACGTGATGACGATCGCGTTGACTCGGAGTTCACGGAATTTTTCGCATTCGCTGGAATTATTACACTACCTGTGAGTGCTTAGTTGAATTCGTCAGTCTGCATTAAAGAGGGCAAACAACATTCAATAGTAACTCAAAGTAATAAAATAATAATCACAATGTCAATTGAGCTCACAATAACAAATTTGGCTGAATATTACCTCTGAAGTAATCAAAGAGAATCATCATAATGTGCGTTAGGCCGTACTAATGTCTATGGGTGAAAAGTAACTCCAAGTAGTCAAAAGAGTTATATTATTGTGAATTACCTAATAATAGATCAACTGGTTGCAGAATAACTCGAAGTAATCGAGAAAGGCACAACAATGTCAATTAGCAGGCATAAAGTCTAGTAAATAGTAACTCGAAGTAATCAAACAACTAATCACAACATCAATTAAGCCTATAACAAATCAATTGGTTGAATATCAGCTAAAAGCAATCATCATCAATATGTCAATAACGGCGGAAATGTCGATTGCTTCAATGTTAACTCGAAGTAATCAAAGAAGAATCCATAATGTGACTCGAACTCATAACAGGTTAGTCTATAATTTTCTCAAGCTAATGTCAAGAGTAATCATGATGTCAATTAGGCCAAATCCAACTCCATCGGGTCAATAGTAAATCGAAGTAATCAAAAGAGAACGGGAATTGAGCTCAGAATAGCTGAACTAATTGGGAACTGAGCTCAGAATAAATCGCTCGGTGGTATAAAAGCTCAAAGTGATAATGAGAGTGAGGATTATGTCAGGCAAATGATAAAGTCAAATAAGTAACTAGTTACTTAAAGACATAAATACTGTTGATATTAACACAGTTACGTGACTAATTTATTGAGGAAACACAAAATTTAACCAATCAGTTAACTTAGTTAATTTCTAGTCAATTGGGTGAATAGTAAGAGGGATTAAAGTAAGCAGTAATTAATCTCTAAGCTGAACTAATATGAAGTCGCCTTTGTCAACGTTAGCCAAAGTCTTGGACTGTGTAACAAAATGTTTACTTCTATAAACTTGTTTGGGTCAATTTTAGCTATTTAACTAAATATTAATCAGAAGATCGAATAAGCTTCAACAAAGTTATGTTTTTGTCATTAATTCCTCGAAGTAATGGAGAGTAATAAAAATGTTTGTCGGACTTTCAATATGTAAAATGTGTTATGAATAGGCCGAAGTAATTAGAACTGGAAGCGATTTTAAATCAGCGGTATCAATAATAACGAGAACATATAAAAAGTGTAATCACAAATTTCAATTGTACTTATATCATCTGAACTGTATCAATAATAAGTCGGAGTAAGGAGAAAGAGTAAACTAACCGTCTATTCAGCTATAGTCTAGTGCGCCACTAATAACTCGAGGTTATCAAGAAAGAGTAATCCACATGTCAGTCGTGCGACTAGCAACTCCGAGTGATCGATATAGGGATCATTATATGAGTGGTCCCCAACAAAATTTAATAGTATAAATAATAACTCGAATTTATCAAAAGCGTAAGCGAAACACAACCTCTGAAGACAAAAGCGTGCATGTATATATTGTGGTTTAAATTGACCCAACCCATTATTTAATAGGGAAGTGCCAGGATTAAACTGAATGGCGCAAGCATGAAATTGATTTGCACTTGGATTAAATTGATCACTATTTGGATTAAAATGAGAGGAAAAACCTGCAGGTAGATTCCAAAGTTTCATTTGCGTAGTCACTTCTTATCCACAGCTTCGGTCCTTCAAGTTTTTGACATTATTTTAGGATGCCACATTTCGCATAGAAGGCGTAGAAACTATCTGATGACTGACCTATCTACTTTATCACTATTTCGTCCAAGTCTATAAAAAATTCTTGCCACAGCAACTTCTACGGAAGTTGCTGTGGCAAAGAGCGTTTTGCTAAGACGTCATTCATTGCTGTTCGTTTTAGATCCTCTGTGCTCTCGGGATCTCGTTGAAACAGCCCAGACACATTATTTATTAAAGCGATAGTTTAAGGGCCTTCGGTTGCGGAAAAGCCGACGTCGGCGTCGGTAGCGTGGGGCGGGATAATCCTGGTTGGTCGATAGGGTCATGACGACAAGACCTCGCGCCGGAATTTCAGAGAACCCACAACGGTCACATGAAACGTGGAATGTAATTAAAGAACGCCGCTTGTCTCAAGTGGTTTGCCATAAAGAACGAATTCGAAGAATTTTAGGTGGAGGTGTGTTTCGAACCCACGACCCTTCGGTTGCTACTCAGACACGCTACCCACTAGGCCTCGCAAACGAGCTTGCACAGCTTCGAAACGAGCAGGGGTTTATGTGTAGCTATCGCGTTCCCCTCTTAAAGGTGAATCCTAAGCGTCCTCCTGCATTTCTTCGCCTCTATTTTCAGAGTCACCTAACTTCCTATTTTGCTGTCACACTGTATGTTCGAATTCAGCAACGGATTTGATCAGACAGTAGATTTCTACCATTTTGCTCTGGATAATATTCAGTCCAGTTTCAAGCTTAGTAATACTCCAGTCATGCCATGTTGCCATGTATTTTTGAATAAGGTTAACTTGGTTGGTATTCATATCTTGAAGATCCAACTCATGTTTACCTGGTTATATAGAATCTTAAGTAACGTTTTTTTTTCGTTTTCATTGGATATGGGTTCCTTTATTCAACGTCCCCGGATGACAGCAACAAAAACACGTTCCAGCCGTCACAAAGAAAGGTTCCAGATTTTCTAAGGCACCACTTTACAGCCAGAAATCTGCAGCTACTTCTGTAAAGTTTTTTTTTTTCAATTATTACTTTCTTAGGGCCCGAAGAGATTACAGTGGGGGTGGGCGGTTAACGGATAAAAGTAACATAATTTAACGAGGCAAAAAAAAAAAAAAACACGCGATAGGCAATATATGTTAAGAAGTTGGTAATAACATTTTTAAAATCAACAGTGTTAGTTATTTATACTGTATGTGGGGGAAGGCGATTCCAATCAATGGAGTTCTGGGGTAGAGAAGAGGCATTAAAAGTGGAGGTGTTGCAATGGCAAATCCCTACCTTTAGGTCATGGTCTACACGTGGTGATATGTACGATGGTTCTAAAAACAATGCGTGACGGAGAGCGAGTTTAGAGTAATAAATCTTGTGAAATAAACATAGACGATATATTTTCCTTCGGAAAGAGAGATCAGTCAAAGAGAGGGGCGATTTCATGGATGTTACACTGGCTGTACGATGATAGTGCGAAAGTATGAAACTGGCAGAACGATTTTGAATTGATACGACAGCTGATGCAAGGGTGATACCGGGGTTCCAAATAGAAGCTGCATATTCAAGTTTAGGACGATCAAGGGTTTTATAGAGGAGAAGGTTTAACGAAAGGGGAGCAAGCGAAAAGTTACGTTTGAGATATCCCAAAAGTCGATTTGCGTTGTTAGTGACATATTGGACGTGTATATTCCAGGAAAGGTCGTTGATTATGTGAATGCCAAGATATTTGTAGGAGGACACGAAAACTAGAGTAGAATTATTGAAAGAGTAGGAAGGACAAATATTGTTATGACGAGATACTCTCATACATGTACATTTTGTGATGTTAAGCTCCATGAGTGATTCCTTCCACCATTTGCAGATGTTAATATCACCCTGAAGGACGGAAATGTCAGAGTCGTTAACTATCTCTTTATAAATTACACAATCATCAGCGAAAAGACTAATAGAGGAAGAAACATGAACCGGAAGGTCATTGATATAAATAAGAAATAAGAGTGGTCCGAGTACGGAGCCCTAAGGGACACCGGAGTTGACAAGTGAGGGCAAAGAATTAGTGCCATTAGTACGAACAAATTGGAAGCGATTCGTTAGGAATGATTTTATCCATGTGAGGACATTGGGACCTATGCTAAGGTTACTAAGTTTATGAAGAAGTAGCTGGTGAGAAACCTTGTCAAAAGCGTTTGAGAAATCCTGGAATATGCAGTCAGTCGTAGAACCCCGGTCTAGAGTGAGGTAAAGATGATGAGGTTATGTTAGTAGTTGGGTTTCACAGGAATAAAACTTTCGAAAACCATGCTGAGCTGTGTTGAAAAAAGAGTTGGAGTCAAGAAAGTTAACAAGATGGGAATATATTATGTGTTCAAGAATTTCGCAAGGGATGGTCGCTAGAAAGATCGGGCGGAAATTAAAAGGATTATGTTTATCCCCGCCTTTATGGATTGAAATCACCTTCCCCACCTTCCAGTCACTGGGTAATATTCCTTGTTCGAGAGACTGGGCAAAACGATAAGATAGAATAATGCTTGAATACGTTTTAGTGTTCATTAGAAACTAAACAGTTACGTTGTCGATGCCGGCTGCCGAAGAGGTTTTAATATTTTCAATTAGGTTAGTAATCCTTTCAGATTCTATAAACACAGGATACACTGGTGAAAAGTTACAAATTGAAGCTCC
The DNA here is from genome assembly GCA_037355805.1 of Ixodes ricinus. Lineage (NCBI taxonomy): Eukaryota > Metazoa > Arthropoda > Arachnida > Ixodida > Ixodidae > Ixodes > Ixodes ricinus. The sequence goes on along the minus strand of JAZHYW010002413.1, from coordinate 83,373 downwards.
AGTAAAGTTGGAGGTAACAGGGCACGAAAACGCTTTGACGAAAACATAATTTAAAACAAAAGAACACTGTTGCTTTGGTACATCTTGTCCGTCAGCCACTCTAAGCGCAACATCGGAGCTTTCAGTGTGGTTAACGACTTTCCGAAATTGACGGGTGTCGTTTCTTAGCATAGATGGTAACAGAACATTAAAAAGATGAGCTTTTTGCCTCTTCATAAGCATTTTTGTGCGCGCCGGCAGTGAGATGGTACGCTGCCCAACGCCGTACGTCATCCTTCAGCTTTAAAGCACGAAACAATGGCGTCTTTTTATTTGAGATCCTTTTCAGAGTCACAATGTACCATGGCGATTCAGGTGACGACGTTATGTTGCTCAGAGGTACGTGTGCCCTCATCAGTGTTTCCACCTTATCTTTGAAAAAACGCCAGTTGTTTGCGACTGAGCGCTCGGCAAAACAGTGAATACACCGATCTAAAAAGAGACTAATTTCATTGTTAATCACATCAAAGTCCACTGTAGCATAATCGTGTATTTGCTTTATTTGTTTTGATTTGCGTAAACTGAGAATCCTTAATATGAAATGCAGCAAGGAATGATCACTAATGCCAGGCATGTAAGTATACGAAGTGATAAGCTCGGGCGATGTTGTTAATATGAGGTCTAAAACAGAAGCAGTTGTAGTTGTAATACGCGTCGGTTGCGTAACAATTTGTGAAAAGCTAAACTCTCAAACACAAGTTCAAATACTCACTACTCTTTGAAGAAAAGGGACTGAGACCAGCACCCATATCTGACCGAACTATGGTGGGGTAGGTAAAATCATTTATCAGCATTATTGGCGCATTGGGAAAACGAACCATGACTCCGCTAATCGCGTCGTGTAGGCTTCTAACAAAAGTGGCACTTTTAAAAGGAAAACGATAACACACGCCTAAAATATGTTTTTTGTTTTGTTTTTAAGAGAAGGTAAACCCATAGAAGCTCCAGTTCAGAAACAATACTGACTTGAAATGATGATACGTTTTCCGCCACCGCGACCAGTACGCCACAACCATTTTTTTCTTCACTGTCATGACGGTATAAATTGAAACGTTTATGACAGTTTAAGATCTCACCGTTACGTATTTTGCTTGACAACCAGGTCTTGGTGAGAACAACAACATCCGCGTCTGATGAGTCCACGATCGACGACAAGTCTTTTCGGTTACGCATAACGCTTCTAATCTTAGTAAAAATAACAGAAATATTTACACGGGGTGAGTCACTAATGCCATCCGAACGCTATGATGGAGCAGGTACTGCGTCAGAACTGCCGGTGCTTTCGAGTACCATGACGGGGCCATGTAGTCCGGAAGGGATCCTGTCTGCCTCTAAGTTCCGCTCAGGTGGGTTTAGTTCACGAACGGAGTCTGTTTGGCGAACGGAGTAACATTTGTTGTCAACGAGTTGTTTGTCGAAACGCAACTTGATGGGGTTTCCATGCGACCTGGTGAATTCTGTTAGTTTCCGCCTAGCAAGGCGGACGGACTGTATATTTATTTATTTATTTATTTATTTATTTCCATACCTTAAGGACCCCTTGCGGGGTATTACATAAGGGGTGGGCATGGTGGTCGTGTAATATATAATAAACAAATGCAAGTAGATAATACAAAATAAACAGTGTAACAAATAGACACTCAAAAAGGACTTGCAAATTATACAATACAAATAAAAATTAAACAGTAAACGCACACAAAAAATAATGAAAGGTTAAAAAAAATGCTAGATAAATGCTAGAAAAATTCTAAATATGATACTGGTGTTTAGTTATACTGGTATACTGACGATAGCAATACTGGCTGTATGGACAACGTAAACATATGCACAAGTTAGAAAAATGAGAGGAGAGCTGTTTTAAATTTCAATGGGTCAGCAAGTGAAGTGATTTCACGGGGAAGATCGTTCCAGTCGTTAGCAGTTTTGACAAAAAATGAATTCATGAAAGTAGTTGTTTTAAATTTTGCAGGTATGACTTGGTGAGGATGGTAATTGCGGAGATGGCGTTCAGCAGCTACTTGAATGTATGACTCACACTTAGTAGCGTCATTAAATAGTTTATGAAAGAGCAGAAGACGGGTTATTTTGCGGCGTATGCTGAGATCTTGTAAGTTAACTTGTTTCTTCAACGCTGTGACACTAGTGTTATATGAATAATTTGAATGAATGAACCTGACTGCGCGATTTTGAATTGCCTCGACGTCGGAAGAGAGATATGACTGATGAGGGTCCCACACAGATGAAGCAAATTCTAGTTTAGGGCGAACAAGTGTTTTAAAGGCGAGAAGTTTGAGGTGATGTGGGGCTGACTTTAAGTTACGCTTGAGGAAACCCAAAGAGCGGTTAGTAGATTTAATTAGATGCTCAATGTGAGTTGCCCATGAGAGGTTTGGGGTGAGATATACACCAAGGTACTTATACGATGTGCAGGATGTTAGGGCGAAACTATTTAAGCGATACACAAATGACATTGGGTTAGTGCGGCGGTGGAAGGAAAGGAGCATGCATTTATCAGCGTTGAGTGACATTTGCCAGTCTGTGCACCACTTTTCGATGGTTATTAGGTCGTTCTGCAAGATAATATTATCGGCGGGAGAAATAATGCTACGATATATTACGCAATCATCGGCAAAAAGACGAATGTTAGAAACTACTGATATTGGAAGGTCATTAATATATATTAAAAACAAAAGAGGACCTAAAACAGACCCCTGAGGTACTCCAGACGTGACGGGAGAAGGATAAGAAGAGTGGTTGTTAGCGAGTACAAACTGGGTTCTACCGGTAAGGAAACAGTTAATCCAAGAAATGACGTTAGCATCTAAGTTAAGCTGGGAAAGTTTAAGCATCAGTCGGTTATGGGGGACCCTATCGAAGGCCTTGGAAAAATCCAGAAAAACTGCGTCAGTTTGTATGTTATTGTCAAGATTACAATGTAGATTATGAATGAAAGCGGAAAGTTGCGACTCGCATGAAAACCCTTTGCGAAAACCATGTTGATAAGGATAAAATAACTTATTCATTTCAAGAAAAGATACCAGCTTTGAGAAGATTACATGTTCCATGATTTTACAGGGTATGCATGTTAACGAGATGGGCCTATAATTCAAAGGAGAGAACTTGTTGCCTTTTTTGAGATAGGAACGATCTTCCCCACTTTCCAATCGTCAGGGATACAGCCAGTAGTTAGTGATTGGGTGAAAATGAGGGTTAATATTTTACTAGTAAGAGTATTTGTGTTTTTAAGAACCTTTGAATTAAGCTCATCGACACCAGCTGAAGATGATAATTTCAGATTCTTGATTATATGGTAGATGCCTTCTTCATCGAACTCGATGGCTGACATAAGTGGAAAGTTATAGGCAGAAGTTACAGGATGATTACCAACAATTTCTTTTGTAAAAACCAAATTGAACACTTCATTAAGAATATTAGCACAGTTTTCAACATCGATGCTTATTCCCTCCTTGTCAATTAAAGAAATTAATGTTGTTGGAGATGGATTGATAATTTTCCAGAACTGTTTAGGGTTGTTTATTAGCATATTAGGCAGACGTTGGTAATAAAATGATCGTTTGGTGGATTCTAAAGCAGACCTGTATGCTTCATCGGCAGAGTTGTATTTATTCCATGCAGCGGGGGTGTTATATTTACTTGCCGACCTAAATAACCTTTTCTTTTTATTATTAAGACGCTTTAGTGACGAGTTAAACCATGGTGCCTGCGGATTAGACTTAATTAGACGCGTTGGTATATATAAATTAATGAGATCCCGCATAGCATCCTTAAATAAAAGCCAATTATCATTAAGATCCCGCGTTGGAAAACCGACCTCGTAGGCATCGTAAAAATTTTGTAGTTCAGTGTTAATAGCTTCATAATTTCCCTTGTCATAAAGTGTTATTAGTTTTTGCTGAGTAGGACTCTTTTTAAATGAGAGCTTGATGTTAGCCAGTATTACTTGATGATCGCTAATACCGGGAAGGTGGAATAAACTATCCAACGTTTCAGGAGCAGTTGTAAGTATTAAGTCTAGTATATTGGATGATTGGGAGGACACACGCGTTGCATCTTTTATTACTTGAGAAAGGGTTAAGTTAAGACACATATCATAAAAATCACGCTCGACTGCATTAGTGTGTAATCCAGTAGACCAATTAATACCAGGAAAGTTGAAATCGCCAAATAAAAACATTTTGGCGTTACGATATTTACGCTTCAACAAAACAATGTGGTCGTTAAGGATGGGTACAAATGATGGGTCATTTCCCGGTGGGTGATAACATACTCCAATCAAAACAGGGGACGAGAAAACGCGGCATCTTGACTAACGGAAAAAGGGGTGCCGTTAAGCTTGGAAGCGTTTGAAAGCACCTTCTCATTTTCTTTATAGACCATTTTTTACAATAATGGGGCGATGCTTTTGGTCACTGAAACTGCCAAGACGATGCGCTGTTTCGATAGCTGATGTTGAATGTTAGATGCCTGATTTCTCGTGACACACGTCCAGAACAGCCTTTTCTGATTGTGCCCCAGTTTCCCTTTCCCCGTCAGGGAGGTCAAAAAAATATTTGACCTGGGCGCTCTGCTTTATGTATCATCGCAGCGCGCCCTCAGTTCTGATATTTCGGAAGCCGCGGATGTTATCTGGGGATCAGATGTTATGCAGTTACTCGCACTTGCTTGCTTTATTGTGGAAAGTTCGTTTTCTAACTGGCTAACTCGTGTGGTGAGGGCATTCAACGATCCATCAGTACTACTCTGTTTTTCTTTGAACTCTCTAACCTCCTGAAGCATGCTAGTCTGGCCAGTCAGCAATGACGTGACAATGTTGAAAACTTGGTTAAAGGGGCCCTGCAATCATATTTAAGCGTCTAACTTTGCGGTTTCAACGTCTCTTGGGGTTCGGGCAAGCCAGCGGGCACGGAGAGAGTAACTACATATCAGTGCGTCATATTTTAACCGGACGACGCGGAAACCTCCTCCACCGACGAGGGCGACCCGCGGTACCGAAAGCGCGTAAAATGTGACGTTTTTGGTCCTTGGCTTACTACTGGTCAGAGCCACTAAAAGCTTCTTTTTTACTCGAGATACAAAATATAATTGTCGCGAACCGTTTCAATTATGCATGAAAGTAGGTTTTTGTTCAGTATTTTAGATCAAAAAGAAACAAATGCAGTCTATAAAGTACGGAAACATGAAATGACCCGTCGACATACCTGCCACCAAGCGGCGGAAAAAGCGGCGCCTATTAGAAAGGGCTTGAGGCGCCGACGAAAGGCTAGCGTTGAAAGGTCCCGGAGCACAGAAAGGCCATTTGGCGGTATGGCAGCGCGAAGTGGCTCCAGTTCTGTACTGATCTTTACCCCGTGTTTGCTGTCGTTTGTGGCCAATGAAGTGTTATGCCGAAATAGTCTTTAATCGCGCAGCAAATGCAATGCGAGCCGCCCTGGCCGGCCGCTTCATACATCCTATCCAACACATGGTTTAGTGGCGCCCTCTCGAGCCGTCGACACGGAGTGCGGCAGCCGTGAACGCTCGATGAGCTCACTATCCGTCCTCTTGTTCACGGCCACTCAAGCCAGGACCTACGACGTCATGAAGGAGGCTATTTTTTGCTTGTTTTTGTAATTCTAATTTGCCTACAGCTTTTAAAATAAATCGAATTTTGCGAAAAGAAAAATTTCATTAAGTTGCTACGTTCAGTGCGCTTAGGTTCGGTGCAAATTAAAAACCAATCAAAAAGTCCTTGCAGGGCCCCTTTAAGTATTTCCTCTTGCGCTTTCGACATAGGACCAGGGTTAGTCTCAATATCCCCTCCGAGGAGTAAAAGTAACATATATCTAACAGTTTCTACGTAGGCAGCAACACAAGCACTACCAAAGCGATACAGTTCACAACTTTCGAGGTACAACACTGAGCCTGCCTTGGGGCCCCGGCAGCAAAAAAGACACACATTGTTGCTTTTTAAGCCAAGGATTTTGAAACTACTGACCTGTAACGATATGACGAAAAACTTAGGCATCCTGCTCGGATGGAAGCTGTCGGGCCCACTGGCGATGTTGAACGATGTCGCCGCTTGTCTACCCAGTGGCGCTGAGCTCGCGGTGGTGGCTGAAGGTGATCGGTAGGGGCCAAGCAGGGACAGAACCGTAGGAAACTCGTGTTGAAGACCGACCCACAAAGAATAGGCCGGCGATGACGGGCGCAGTTTAGTTGTATCTGTAGATGTCGCTGATGTGAAGTTGCCTCCGATGATGAGATCGCCGTTCTCAGATAGTGGTGGCCATGACGGTGCCAGGAAGGTAGACAGCAACTGTAAAGGCTTGTTCACACGATGCATCTTTTCAACGCTTTGCAGTTTAGCGAAACCGAGATTTCGCGAAATCGGCCTGTTCACACGTGAGGTTTGACGCGCGAAAAGAGAATTTCGCGAAACCTTGTCATCTCCACTAGAATACTAAGCGTTTTGCATCAGAATGATATGCACATACGTACAGTGTGAAGAGACAGTCTGTTTTATTAATGCCACTCAATTAATGCCATTGAACTTCGCCAGATTCCGGCTCATTGGGTTATCTAGTCCTGCCGAACCCGGAAAGACCACAACGTCAGAGAACAGGCAGATGATCTCGAAGCATTTTGGACATATTTGCACCGCTAATAAAGAAAGTTATCCCCAGCCATCATGTTTATGATGGCTGGGGATAACGCAATTGAACGTAAATCCACATTTTTTCTAAAGTTGCCAGCTCGGGGTTTGGGAGGAGTAGATCACGTTCTCTTCAAATCAAATCAACTTCATTTAGGGGCTTGAGCCAACGGTGCCCTCAAGCAAAAAGCTGCCAGAGGCAGCTTGACAAAGTCTGGGGCTCGCCTCGAAGTTTGGCAGTACTGACAGTAAACCACATGCACACAATAGCTATGTACAAAGGGGAGAATACTTTATGTGATCAAACAATCAAAAGTGTCTTTTGAAATAAAGCATTTCTTAATCTATGTTAAAGAAAATACAAAATTCACATAACGTCTTGTGACAGAAACAACATACTACAGATACAAAAATACAAAATTTACATAACCGCTTATGACAGCCATAAAAACAACATACTACCAACACAAAAAAAGTAACATGCTGCCCCGCCACTCGCAGACCCCTTTTGAGAAATCGCACATTACTGGCTCCCCATGTGCGGTACTGAAAAATAACTCACGTACTTCGTCCATAAAATGCTCTTCGCGAACTAAATCCACCAAACCAGTGGCTTATTACGTCCGTTAAAGTATACCGTGCATATGCCACAATGTATCGGATATTATCATATATACATACACGCGCAATAATATGCAATACACAAAACAACGCAGAAAAACAAAAAGGTAACATTTTATATGCTCGGCTTTTTCTATTTGCGGAACTTGAACGTATATTTCGAATTCGACTTAGCTGCTCGGATGAGCTGCTTGTTCTCTCTCGCCATCTTTAGAAAGTCTTCACAGCTGTACACCAAATTATACCGCACACAGAGCTCCGCTTTAACCATTGGGACGCTTAACTGATTTCTCTCATCCGTCCACAAGTTCCCCATCACGCTAAAGACGCATTCCACAAACGCGTTGCTGCAGGGAATGGAGAAAATATTCTCCATTAGGTTCTGCAAATGGGGGCTCCTGACCTCTTTCAATAATTTGAGCCAGATCGAGCTTGATTTCTCGTCATGTGCTAGCAGTCTAGGGAGAGTATCCTCAAAAGACAAAGCTCTTAGTACAATTCTTCGCCTTCCTCTTCAAAGTTAATGCCAAAAGCTCCCCCGCATTCATTACGACTGACGTGCTGGGTGCACCTTTGCGCAGATCCAATTCGAGCGAGCCTCTTAAATGGGAATTCTCGAAGTCAGAACCACTTTCCAAGGTACACAAGGGCCCTGTCAGAAACATTCACGAAGTCCAGCGTTGCAGCCTGTCCGCCCGAAGGGTTTCAAGCCCCTGGGCCGGTTTGTCACCTTGCGGCCGCGGCTGCGGCTGCGGCCAAGAGGGATTTTTATGTCACGTGACCAGCTCCATGGGGACAAGGAAGTACCTAGCGTCCCTGCCTAATGGCAGAGAAGTCCGTGCCGCTTCGAGTACAAAAGTCTAATTTCGCTCGTAGAAACTGACTGCAGAGGCTTTCAACTGAAGTCCAATTAACCGCCCCATCAAACTTTAGGAGCGGCAGGTAAAGGTACGGCCAGGGAAGGTAAATATAAGCCAAAATAAAGGAAAAATCACGCAAAACGAAAGCGGTGGTTGTGTATTTATATATCTGTGCCAGCGCCGGCCGGAACAGCGTCTGCTGTAGTCGAGCGGTTTCAGCGCCGGGACTTGCCGTCGCGGCGTGAGAGTTCCAAGTTCAAATCCCGGCGAAAACTTTTTTTTTTTTATGCTTTGCGCGTTTTTTTGTGTTATTTAACTGTGATCTTTTTCACAAACCGTCCTTGCTATGTCTGAGTCTTTGTTTCTTGCTCAACATCTATTTTATAGTTTTAAATGCAGCGAATATATTTTTGCGTCCCAAAACGTCTGGCTACCCTACCTGTTGCGTGTTTTGCGCCATTTTCGGTTCTGCCGCACCTGCATTTCTTCCGACCGTTTCTTGACCGATTGCTAAACCGTTCCACCGACATACTCACCGACCGACCGACGGACTGACTACGACTGATTTACGGACTTATCAACACTCTCTGTCTGTGTGTGCCAACATAGAGACATGTCATCTAGGTCGAGACGCCTTGCTCGGCGAGAACGTATGTATCGGCAGTATGGCATTCTGATGCTAGGCAGGGAACGCGTATTCCGAGAGCGCCTTAATCCTCTCGACGTGTTCGACGAGTTCGAGCTGCAACAGCGATTCCGCTTCGGGTACGACGGCATCATGTATCTGGTAGAGCTACTTCGGCCAGACCTGGAACCACAGACGCGCCGCAGTCATGACGTTTCTACGGAGCTGCAGGTGATTGTTGCGCTTCAGTTTTTCGCTACCGGGAACTTTCTCATCACGGCTGGCGACTACGTGCACGTCCACGTATCCACTGCATCGCGGATAGTCAGGAAGGTGACTGCAGCACTAGCCCGTCGTGCAGAGATGTTCATACGGTAAGTGGCAACATATTTATACCCTTTGTGGCGTTTAACCGGGCTATAATAAAGTCCTTGATTTCCTTGTTCATTTGATGTCATGCCAGGTAACTTGATAGAGGACTATGTGTTCAGTGGTGTCAAACTGACACACTTCAAGATTTTTTTCTTTTCGCCAGGCGATTCATTATGGTGTCAGAATACTGCACAATCAATATTTTGCTACAGCATCACGTATATTTTTAAGTAAAAAAAAAAAAAAACATAATTGCTCGAAACCGAAACTGAACTGGGGAGGAAGAAGAAATGCAGAGGAGGAGAGGTTTGGCGTAAGTCAACTCTCTCCTCCACAGTCAGGGGCGGATGCAGGAATTTTCTGAGGGGGGGGGGGGGGGGTCAGGTGTTGGTCAGCGTACTATATGTTTAGGAACCCCCTCCCCCTCTCCCTCATTTTACGCCCTAAAGTTTACACATGCAGAAATCAAGAGGGGGTCAGGACATCCGGACCCCCCCTCTAAATCCGCCCCAGCCTCCACTATATTTCTGGCTGTGCATATAGCCATCTCGTTTGAACCAGATGGCTAGATGCACAGCCATCTGGTTCAAACTAGGGAGCCTTTTTGAAGGCTCCCTAATTCAAACTAGACGGCATTGCAACTAAATGGCTGTGTAACTTTTTTTTTTAAATCAATGTAAATGTTTTTGTTTAGAAGCCACAAAAAATGCGTATCGTATTTCTTTTCTATTTTTAATATTCAGTGTGTGCCTTTGATGACCCACGACTTTGATCATATTTGGTGGTTGTGTCTAAACTACAGAAAACGGCATGTGACCACGGAGAAGAGAGTGAGTGCGACTCGAACAGTCCAGTTCTCGATCGGCGGTTTTCGGGCGGAAAGAAAACGAATTTCGAGCCACAGATTGTTTTCTGGGCAGTTGGGCTCTCACATGTCACGCACAACTAAAAACCTCGGCGAGCATAAATACCCTGTCAGTGTCCCTTTAAGATTGCCGACACAAGCGAGTGTAAAGGAGCGTTCACATACTTACGACCGAGTATACAACCGAGTGAGACAAGACCGATTTTTAAGCCTCTTGCAATGGCGTAGGACCAGATGCGCTGCTGCGGAGCAGGTCCAAAGCCGACGCAAGAGGCTCAAAACGCGGTCTTGCCTCAGAAGGTCCTACTCGGTTGCAAGTGTGTGAACGAGCCTTTAGTGTATGAGTGACGAGAGCAATACTAACCGAAGTGGAAAGCGTTGGAGCATTCATAATTGTAAACCCTCAATATTTTCGCAATCAGTCCTAATACCTGGAGGAAATAATAAAACAAATTGGCGATCGCAGAGCCCTAGAAACAAAATGTTTTTTTTCTCCTCTCAAGCACCAATATGAATGTGTTTTAATTTCCATTAAACAAAAAGAACAACTTTTGGCCATATATACAGTTTCTAAGTTGTACTTCCCTCTCTACAATGTTAGAAAATGCATTCCTTTACAAGTACTCGCGGTGTTACGAGCTCGTACCTCTCGATAATTTGAACAATGACGAATGAAGCATTTTGTGATCTACCACAACAATGATTATTTTTAAAAGGGATCCACACAATGGATATACTTTGGTATTTCCAAACAGTAATTGGTCGTATTCAAAAAGTGGTTCTTGGAACTCTTCACAAAGTGGGTGTATGTGACAAGGATTTCAGTGCACAGATTTCAGAGCAGACGACAAATGTTTTAATGCAGGTGGCCAAATGAAGCTGAGGTGGCTGAAGTGCAGCAGCAGTTCTTTGAGGTGGCGGGCTTCCCTTCCGTTGTGGGTGCTGTGGATGGTACGCACATTCGTATTCAAGGACCGTCTGACCACGAAGAAGCGTACGTCAACCGCCATGGCTACCACTCCATCAACGTGCAGCTGGTGGTGGACGCTGCATACCAAATTCGCCATGTGGTAGCAAGGTGGCCTGGCAGTGCAAACGACTCGAAGATCTTCAAGAAGAGTGCCCTTTCCGTAAAGTTATCCAATGGAACCTACGACGGCTTGCTGCTGGGCGACAGCGGATATGCGTGCGAGCCATGGCTCATGACACCCTTCCTGGTGCCCTCGTCATCGCCAGAGGAGGAGTACAACAAAGCTCACATCACAACCAGGTGTATTGTGGAAAGGTAAGCACATACTTTAACATGATTTGGCCATTATGGCCATCTAAGTGGTTCAAACTATTTATATCTTAGTCACACAGTCACCCTCAATCATCTGTCAGACAGTGGGTAGAATAAATGCTGACAGAAAGGCAGCTAAGTGTATCTAATATGAATGTGAAAAATACATAAAAAAATTGATGACGGCACTAATTAAATAAAAATGAAACCTTCAAATAATTTAGTCTTCTTCTTTTGCCTTGCTCCCCGCTTAAAATTGGCTAAAACTGAACTATATCAACTAAAAAAGTGCACGTTACATACATTTCCACTTTTATTACAACGTAGCTTTTAGCTGGAATGTTATTTTTGGTTATTTATGGTGCAGAATGCTATTGAGAGAAACCAGTCTTTAGCGTCCAATTATTATAATTTTTAACACTCTTTTCACATATATTGAAGATAATCTAATCAGCCTAACAAGTTTATATCTAACAAATTATACATCGATTTAAAAAAAAATCACTATCTTTGTGCAAAAGTGCAGGGGGTGCCATTTGTGCATTCTTCAAAATTCACCTTTGTTTTGGTACAACGATGCGATGAGCAATCAGGAGTGCCCTCAAATTAAAATGTTGGCCCCTGTAGTTCATTATACATACTGCTGCATCCGGCCACTTTTGCAGGACCATTGGCCAACTGAAAAGAAGATTTCACTGCCTGCACGCTGAGCTCCGGATGCTACCCAAGAGATGCTGCGACATCGTGGTGGCCTGCTGCATCCTCCACAACCTCGCCAAATGGTTTCCGTGCAGCCTTCCCAGCACTTCCCTGCCAAGTGAGGTTCCCACCGACCCCATAGAAGCAATACGGCCAGACAGCGTGGCAGCCCGAGCTGCTATTGTGGCCCGGTTTTTTTCGTGAATGTAAGTAGAATAATTCCATATTGCGTGACAGGTACTCGCAGACATTATGTTCGAAAGTAAATGATTCATCTTTGTTATTTAAACTTGTTAACTGTACCTCTTTCACATAATGTATTTTAACGTTGTCTCAAAGAGAACAGTAGGAATGTGACAAGAGGATAAATAAAAACAGCAGTATTTTTATTTGCATACTGAAGGACTACAAGATACTGCATCAAACATAACACCAATGTCATATTGCCAAACAAGTTCTAAAATCATATCACAATGTTTTTTATTTAACAGTTATGCCTGGCAGCAAGTCGCGTAGCATTGCCATACATATAATAACTGTTGCCAGGACCGGCCCTAGGGGTGGGCCACCTGGGCGGTCAGGGCGCCATCAAAAGGGGGCGCCGCCGCGCCCCTCCTTTGAACTTTTTTTTTTGCTTTTTGATTTATTTGAGCACGGTGCCCGACACGACGCTATGCGCGGATAAAGTGAGGGAGAGAAGGAGACGAGAGGGGGTCGTCAGAACGCCAAGCTCTGATACGAATGATTAGTGGGTAGACTCAAAGCTGGCTGCCTTTGTCTCCACCGCGCTCGTCGAAAGCGTTAAAAACGCGGAACGCCGGCGTCAGGCGTGTGGCTTTTGCATTCGAACGCGTTCCACGAGCGCAATGAAGACAAAGGCAGTTAGCTTTGAGTCTGCCCACTAATCATTCGTACCAGAGCTTGGCGTTCTGACGACCCCCTCTCGTCTCCTTCTCTCCCTCACTTTCTCGGCACATATGCTCAATCGCCGCTCGTGTTTGGAATGTGGTTCTCGCCTGACAAAACGCTCGTGTTGGGCCACTACCGGCCACTACTGGCATGTTTACTAACAACGTGATGTCGTACCTAGTAGATAGGGGATGATTGAATGGGTTAAAACAGCGCTAAAAGACGAAGGACCAGTAAAAGGAAACACACAGACACAGCGCTGATTTGCAACAGAATTTTTACTTCTGCGCCATTCAGCAAGTAAACTTGAAATAGGGACGTATATAAAAAGGTGTGTGTGTGTGGGGGGGGGGGGGGGGGGCATGGCCGGAGTTTGCCCTAAGCTCTTGTGGGTGTAGAGCCGGCCCTGACTGCTGCCACTACGAAAAAAAAAACGCTTTTTGTTAGTTGTCATCTTCTAGTTTCTTAATTTCGAGCTCGAGCTTGAGCTTTTTTAATTTTAACAACTCTTTCTTTTCTGCCCTAGCCATCCGCTGCGCAATCGCGGCCTCCTCGTAATATTTTTTTGCCGCCGCGGCGGCTGAGATTACTGCTTCAGCGGCATCTAGTGCCCTCTTGGCGGCTGCTTTGTCAAGCTCAATGTTGTCTGCTTCACACTCTTGTAGTTCCTCACTTCGCCGCTGGAAACGACGCGCAGCCGTCCTGCACCAGCGACTTGGTCGGATGCCTGGAGGAGGAAGAGGCTCGTCTGTCCCAAGGCCAAGGTTTCCGGGCTGGCCACCTTCCTCCCTTGCAGCCCGTTCGTCCGGTGGCAGCAGAACTTCAGCAGAGCCAATACTGTACAGAACCATGTTGATGCTGATTTTAGCCGAGTGCTAAAAAGGCACACATTTTGCGTTGTTAAAACAATTCACAGTTTCCAGCAGCCCATCTTTGTGTTAAGTATGTTTACGCAGTATAGGTAAAAGTAGTAAGGACTTATCTCGGTTGCAGTCTTGTGTCGCCTGTTTATAGTGAAGCCAGTGTCATTTGAGAAATATCTGTCAATAATCAGTTCCTTCACTCTACCTTCACCTCGAATACATTTTGGTCGGTGTGAAGAGATTACTGAACTTTACCTAACTATACTCATATCCTCACTAGGTGATGTATGGCTGGGGGTAATTTTTTTCTTTAACAACATGTATAAGTAAGAAATAAGATATTTTTTTGCTCAAATAACTCACGAGTGTATCGCCAGTCTTTCTTTCTGCTTTTTCACAATATATGTGCATTCACACACCATAAAAGTGCAAACAGCCCTTTTGCAAGCTTTCCACAACTTCAATTCAAATTCTCCTGGTTCGCCACGTCGACTGTGCAGCGATAAAAAAGAAAAAAAGATACGCTTCTCATCCGATGAATTAAAAAGTTTATGTCCACCATCTTCCCAAACTGATAAATAAATATTTTATGACATTCTGTTTCCGCTGTTTTCCAAATACCTTTTGAGTTAAGAAGAAAAAAAAGCACGGAAGATTACATAGAAAATACCAATTAAACACTTTTGCAGGTGATAAGCTCCATTGTGCATCCAGAAATTCAGGACTTATCCAAAAAATATTACTGAAAATACAGAGATATTGGCAACTGAGCCTCAGTGAGCAGCTTGATTTTACTGAAGATTGAATCAACGCTAGTTGCATACGTCTCGGTGTCGCCGACAATGACGTCATCCAGGCCACCTAAAGTCGGCGAGTCCTGTCCAATGACGTCCAGCACAGCCTGGAAGATGGGCGTCACTACATGCGGGTTGGGGCCAGCACCTGTTGAGTTAAGGCATAGGAGTGTTCTAAGTGTAAAGACAACAGTCGATGACAGGTCAAGAGCGAAGGGAGAGGAAAATGAAAGGTGGGGAGGAGGAAGCAAGCTTGAGAGGGCCCCCGGGGGAAACCTCCTCTCCTCTCTAGAGCCCCCTGATTCCTTTCCCCACCCTTCCTTTCTCTCTCCCTTCATTCTTGACCTGTCATCGACTATAGTTTTCTCCCAGTAGACAGAACACGACTTTTTCTAGTACTAGCCCTCCACATATTCCACTACATTAGAGTGCCTATGGTGAAGCGTAATAAGCAAATTAAATTTGCATGGGCTTGTTACTCACTCCGCTGGGTGTTTGATTTTATATCCTACAGTTGTTGGTATTACCGAACTTTTTTTTTTTTTTAGTGAGATTTGTTTTAACACAGGTTTAAGTTCTATACTTTGTCTGACTGCACTCCCACTATGAATGTAGACAAGGCCCTATGAGCTCTATAACATTATTGGGTGGGTAGTTCTGACTCACCAGTTCGTTGTTCATGCGCTCGGAAGAGCGCATACATGTCTCTGGCTTTCTTTACCAACTTCCGCCATGCCTCCTGCAGCTGCCGTGCACTCCGCGGAAAGCTTATGTCGTTGACAATATCTTCCCATGCCTGTCTCTTCGTTCGCCAGGTAACTGTGCTGCTGAATTTCTCTAGAATTTGTTGTTTTCGTTCTCCAATTGCTCTAATTAATTCCATTTGTTGATCCAAAGTCATTTTAGGTGTTTGCGTTTGAGAGATGGTTTGCGATGTCGACGCCTGACTCATTTTTGCATTCGGTTGTGATCGTCTGCTATTCATACTAAAATTCAACAAGTAATGTGTTAATATTACAAAACGATTGCCACAGCGAGATGTAAAGAGTAAAAATAGAACTTTGACCACATTCCATGCAAGTAAAAGTATAATCTCTTTTATTTCGGTTTTACGACTTTCTCAGACGTTTGACTTGTTGCCTTGCCTGTAGTATTTCGCTCAATCAATGCATCCACGGCTGCTATTTGGTTTTTTCTGTGTGTTTATTTCGTGGAATCTTTTTTTTTAATTGACACGACTGCAGTGTGTATTAGTACTAAATAGGCGCCTCCTGTTATTGAAAAGAGTCGTAGCAAGAGCGTTGTATATTTAAAAACACATAAAATTGTAGTTGCTGGGAAAGGATGCTTGTTTCGGCCCCGTTTGTGTGAAAGTCATACCGATGCTGTAATCTTGGTGTCCTTTTAATGAACATTATGAAACGTTCGTATTTGCGCGTTCACTTGGCTTGATCTTGGTTTCCTTTTAATGAACTTTATGAAACGATTGTAGAAGCGCGTTAACTTGGCTTACCGTAATCTTTTTTTTTCCGGTTTGTCAATCCAACAGGTGGGGCAAACAGTAAAAATCGTGTAAGGCGCAGTAGTCTTAGTGGATGATTAGTAAAAAAGATCACACCTAAAAAACAAAACACACGCTCAAAATAAAATAAAAGAAATAAAAAGATTTCGCCGGGATTCGAACCCGGAACTCTCACGCCGCGACGGCAAGTCCCGGCGCTGAAACCGCTCGACTACAGCAGACGCTGTTCCGGCCGGCGCTGGCACAGATATATAAATACACAACCACCGCTTTCGATCCGCGTGATTTTTCCTTTATTTTGGCTTATATTTACCTTCCCTGGCCGTACCTTTACCTGCCGCTCCTAAAGTTTGATGGGGCGGTTAATTGGACTTCAGTTGAAAGCCTCTGCAGTCAGTTTCTACGAGCGAAATTAGACTTTTGTACTCGAAGCGGCACGGACTTCTCTGCCATTAGGCAGGGACGCTAGGTACTTCCTTGTCCCCATGGAGCTGGTCACGTGACATGAAAATCCCTCTTGGCCGCAGCCGCAGCCGCGGCCGCAAGGTGAGCAAACCGGCCCTGGTTAGCCTTGACACAGAAGAACATATCATCCTTCCGGTTAATCAGCTGCTTCCTGAGCTCGGTCATTACAGCGTAAAGTTCTGTCGGCTCAAAATGACTCTTTTCGAGGTGAGGGTCGTTGAATGAAACATTGCAAGGAACGAGTGCATGAAGTGCAGATAGCACTCCGGAAGCGTGATACACTCCGAAAGTCCATAGGCTTGGTTGCCAATAAATATCCAGATTATTTTTTCACACTCCTCCTCGCCCTGACTCAGAAAGTAGGACTTGATGGGAACCCAGTTCTTAATCAGTCTGTCTAAGGCCGTAAACAAGCTTAACCAACGGACAGAAATATGACCCAGCACTTTGCTTTATTCCTGATCACAGAAGTCAAAACGTTTTAATTCCTCTACACATTTCGAACTAGAAGAAAACTTTTTGGAGACCTTTAGTACAAGAGTTTTCACATCAAACTTTAAAGACTTAACTGCGTGCTTGGCAGCATTGTACACTACATGGCAATTACAATTGGCCTTCAACAAGTGCGGCTGATCTTTCTGCATCTTCTGGAAAACGGAGTTGTGTTTCCCATAATTCACAGAAGCGTTATCCGCACTATACGCTGCAGCTCGCTCTAAAGGAAGACCCACCTTTTCCAAACTTGTTGCCAAGAGTTCGCAGATGCCGCCGGAAGTCTCGTCCGCCTGCTCGCAGAAGTCGATGAGAGCGTCCGTTATTCCGGCA
Organism: Ixodes ricinus; assembly: GCA_037355805.1. NCBI lineage: Eukaryota > Metazoa > Arthropoda > Arachnida > Ixodida > Ixodidae > Ixodes > Ixodes ricinus. The sequence continues at coordinate 65,980 of JAZHYW010002413.1, read as the reverse complement.
CCATTCACGTCGTAGAAGCGCACGGCGATGGGAAAAGTTTTCTATTTCCCTTGTTGGAGGCATCCGGGGAGCGAGCAAACGGGAGGTTGCGACCAGCTGGGTGAAGTTTCTCGACTATGCACTCCACTGCATAAGGCGCCAACACATCTTTCACGAGGTGTTCCATCTTCGTTCTTCCAAGTCGCATTCTGCAAGCGACGTCTGAATCAGGAAGAGTTTTGACACTAACTTGCTGCCACAATCCATTGACGGGTAACTGTAGTTGTGCTTGATGCCGTGGAGTATGGTGCCCAGTTCTGCAGCAGTCACCTTATCTTCTGTGCTAGAAGTCACTGGAGTGAAGAACTTAGTACTGCCCTTCAAGACCCAATCTCCAATAGGATATAGCAGAAAACGGATAGCTTTGCCCTCAGTTCCGCCTCAAACCTCCTCTGTGTTTAGCGTCCCTTTGGAAAAAAGCTCGGCACATAATTAATTTATGGCAGCCATTTGGAAATAGTTAGAAAGCAAGCCTGAACATAGCAGCACATATCGATGCTCTGAAAGAGTGCCGAAAAAATGACAATGTCGGCGTCTTCCTTTGATCCTCTGCGATGGCTCCACTGGCACTGCACGGTAGCACAGACAATGAATCAGCACTCTCTGTCACTTTGGAGCACACGCAGGCCACGCAAGTAACCCCAGCTGCGAGAGCCGCGCATCCCTTCCTAGACATCGTCGGCGCATGTCTGGCTTGGCACTCAAGCAATTAACTTTGAATATCCCCTTATGCTCGCGCAAAGCTTTCCGAAGGGGATCGAATAGCGAGAACAAAAGAAAAACAACTATGGAGGTCGGAAGGGAAGGGAAGGTTACTTTTGGGACACAGGCAGCCAGCAAAGTGACAACAGCTGCGAGAGACGCTCAGCTCTTCCTAGACATCAGCGGCACGTTTCTCTGGTCTTGTTTTTTAAACAATTAAATGGAGAACGAAGAGGGAGGGAAAAAACAACGAAAAACTCAAAAGTGACAACAACAATATTACACCATGTGTAGTGGAAGGGAAAGCTTGGGGAAAGCGCATACGCCGCCCGTCACAGTGGACGGATGAAGCGCCGTGCGTGTCCTTGTCAAGATGCCGAAAATCGTTAAGAAAGCCAACACCTCTCAGAAGGCTCCGCTATCGGGAGGGCCTGTCGCCAGATTTGCCCGCCGGCGTCTTCTCGCTTTCCCTCATTTTCTTGCCTTCCAGCTTTCCACTGCACTCCTGGTGGTCGTTTTGTTTTGTGTTGACCGTACCCCTCTTTCCCCCCCTCCCCCCACCTCAGGGAGTTCTCCTGCCGCGCTCGTCTGCGTACTTTCTCTAATCGCGTGTCCTCACGGTGTTTGTGCAATTTTAAACTTTTTTTTTTCGTTGACAAATATTTATTGTTGTAGTTGTTCAATTGTAGCTTAAAAAACGCCCCCCCAAAAAAAGAAAAGCTAAAAGCAATCGCGCTTTGATGGCTGTCAAAAAATTGGCCGGACTGGCAACTGGCCTGCTGTCTACAAAACCGGCCAGGCCGAGTCAAAAACCGGGCAAATGGCAACCCTAGGTGCAGTTTAGTTGTATCTGCAGATGCCGCTGATGTGAAGTTGCCTCCGATGATGGGATCACCGTTCCAGATAGTGGTGTCCATGACGGTGCCAGGAAGGTAGACAGCAACTGTAATGATATGACGAAAAACCTAAGCATCCTGCTCAGATGGAAGCTGTCGGGCCCACTCAACTTGCGCCTACATTGCGCCAAAACTTGATTTCACTTTATTAATACTGAAAATATAAGGGCTCAAGCCCCGCTACACGTTTGAATTGTTATGGGAGACTTGTGCAAACTTTCAGAACGTTCAATTTTAGTCATAAATAACATACTGTCGTTATCTGATCTCTGTCGGTGTCAAACACTGACCGTGCTCCTAATTTGCGCACTATCTTATGTACTAGTCTGCTCTGGTGTGTAAGTTAGCTTTGTTGAGTGCGCTTCTCACTACTCTCTTGCATACTGCAGTGAAGCAGCAACTGCAAAGTAGCTAAGCATCACAATTTTGCTTATCTTGCTTCGCTGCAGTCCATCCGAGTGCTAAATGGAAACCATTTAGCACTCGGATTCGTGGCCTCGACCATGGAGCATTGTCAGGTGCCTCGCTCCAGCGCCTTTATTGGGTCGCGGGGGCCGCAGCCTCCACAGTTGTGCAAGTTATAATGAAACAAAGTATAGCAAGAATGACATTTATTTTTCCTCGAACGTCAACATTCAACGGAGTCTGTCTGGTTGGGCGTAATAATTAACGAAGGTGGTTGGGTTCTCAATTACGATTGTTAGTTTGGGCTTCGTTGCACACCCTTCCTTTTAAATTATTCTTTTTTTGTATTGTAGTTTTGTTTGGGGGCCGCTACGGAGTCAAACAAGACTGGTGTTTGTGAACATGACTTCCGTGAAAACATACCACCGACAACGTAACAGTGAGTTTCTTCTAGCTAAAAAGTGGGAAATAGTTTCGTGGAGCAAACACGCTCTTCCCCTGGGCCGTAGTGACCTGTACGCGTCTGCTTGTTCCAGATGGCACTGCAGCATTGGGACATGGTCCTGGGCTTCCTGCGTGACCAGTGGAACCTACTCCTCCTCATGGGGCTCGTGTGCCAGCTGTGCACTTGGGTGAGCTTCCCACCTCCCCACTCATCGTCCTGCTTTTAATTCTGATCAAACCGGAGTAGAAGGCTCGTCATCTTTACCCTGGGAGCGACAGAGCGCGCTGCTTCTTTGAAGCTCTTCGGCTTGTCGTAAAGGTGCACGCATGGAGTTCTAAGCCGAGTTTTATGGTTCCGGCATCACCTAGAAAGAATGAACAGCCGGGACGACGGATTGCACCTACTCTCCGTGAAAAAGTGCACGTGTTGCTTCTTCTTATTTATTTATCCTTTCCTGTACCCTTGCCATCAAACACGCTCTTCATTTATTGTATTGTATTGTAACATAGGAAAGTTGATCGCCGACAGTATTATAGATGTGCAAATTTGTACAGATGGTTCCTTGCCCCACAAATTGATGAAAGTCGGTGAGCCAATCACTTCCGTGTCGCCGTCCGGGCAACGCTAGAGGGAAAAACTTGCACTTTCGCGTCTATAACCGCCTTGACCGAGCATGAATGCATGCGGAGACTTGTCCCTGCCCCCACTTTTCCTTTCTCCTCATTGAACACCCGGCAGGTCTCGGTTTCACTGGTGTCGGCAGCTGTTTCCATTCTGCACCTTGTGTAGGATTACTGTCGAAAACTCTGACAAAGATTGTAGGCATATTAGGCTCCTAGAAAATTAAAAAATACAAGTTTTAGAAAAAGCTTTAAAACAAAAACCGGTGGACGTGTCTTTTCAAAAATAATTAATAGTTTTAGACTCTAAACGTTATGCTCGATTAGTGTTTATGTTTTTACGCTGTCAGTCGTAAAAGAAACGCCAGTAAAACTAAGTAGAGCAGTACCCCTAGTCATCAGCCAGTCCCCTCCCCCAACGCCTGGAGTGCATCAGAGGAGTGGGTGGGGGATGTCTCGCAGTTAAGTAGAAGTTCAGGTTAAGCCTAAGAAACGCCCATTTGTCTGCGCGCCCCTAAGCTTGACTGGACCAGAGATAACAGCGAACTCAAACTCGGGTTAGTAACTTCGGTGCGGAACAACGAAACTATGTTTTACTACAGTTGCCGATCGATTTTCTGGACGTCGCAGAAACCGAGAAACGTCCGAATAATTGAGTAGTCCAAAAAATCAGCAGATTAAAAAACTTGCTCTTTATTACATCTAAGCAAGCGGGCTTAAAAAAGGCCGTAAATAGTGCCTTGCTTCAGGTTAGGCCTGCGCACCCTGTTTCAGGTTACGCCTCTGTTTGCAATCGGTAAATCACTGCCTTCTTTTTTAGCGTTATGGTCGAGTACTTTCTGTGCTTCATAGCGACACATCTCAGTGGCCAAAGAACAGATGGGGCAATGACGTCCAAGTCAGTGTAGTCCGAAAACATGACTCACCGAGACGAGATCGGGATGAGAGGCGCAAGTTCACGACTAGGTGTGTCGCAAACGTTTGTCGAACATCAAGGTTTGACTAGTCCGCTGAACCTTCAAACTTTATGGTCGAAGAAGTTCGACTCGTGAGCAGTGTTGCCCGGCTTCTACACAAATATTTCGAATTTCAGGAAACAACTAATTTAGACAGCAGTTTATTTTATATTAGGTACATAAAATGGTTACCAATGTTTAAACCATATGATTGCGAAAATATGCGCTTTTAATGCTTTCGTTACTTAGTGATGTGAACCAGTGATGCAAGTACACCCAACAAATATTATGCACAAAAATCAAATTGCTGTTGAACCTTTGTCGACCATCACGTTGACTTTGACCAAACTTGGCCAAACTCGAACCTGAGCACTGCTTACGACATCCCTGTCCATGACTGCAGAGGCGCATGTACGAAGCAAAATGGTAACAACAATGATGATGATAGTGATGCGCAGCTAGAGAAAGAAAAGCCATGCAGCGTCACCTGGCGGTAGGACTTAGCAGTACTCAAGTAGCACTGCCAAGCCATGCTAATCCGTGTGCAGTCAACATAGAATCCAAAAATGCCTGCTTCTCGGTGGTGTTTCTCGCTGATCGCCTGCAACAATTTTGTCCCAAAATCAAACTTTTGGACTTCCAGCTGTCCTAGACATCAGTCGTGAATATGCACTACAGTCGTCGACCGATTATTCGGACTTCGCAGGGACCGAAAAAACGTCCGAATAAAAGAGCAGTCCAAAAAATTAGCACATTGAAGAACTTGCCTTTATTACTTCCAAATGGGCTTAATAAAGCCGTAAATAGTGCCTTGCTTTAGGTTACAGCTGTGTGCCTTGTTTTAGGTTACACCTCCGCTTGCGTTCGGCAACTTTCTGTTACCTTGAGAATCGCTGCCTTCTTTTCTAGCATTATGGTCGAGTACTTTCTGCGCTTCTTAACCGCACATCGCGGCGGCAGAAGAACAGATGGGGCCATGATGTCCGAGCCAGCGTTGTCTGAATGAAATATGAGGCGCAAATCCACAAGCGCAAAATGCCGACTGGCAACGCAAAAGTGGGCGGAGGCGCAAAGGGATGGAAAAACAAAGAAAATTGATAATAATGATGATGATGATGACGTGCAGCTAAATGGAAAAAAAGGGCTAGCGTAGTGTCACCTAGCGGTAGGACTTAGGAGTACTTAAGTAGCGCTGCCAAACCAAGCCAATTCATTTGCAGCCAACGTAAAATTAAAAATGGCCGCTTCTGAGTGGTGTTTTCGCTGATTGCTCGCAACGATTCTGTCCGAATAATCAAACTTTCGGACTTCAAGCTGTCCGAAACATTGGTCGTGAATATGCACTATTTCTATGGGGTAAGTCACGGTTCCGCCTTTAGGTCCGAAATATGGAACAAGTCCGAATTATTGGAGTCCGAAAAAACGGTCGGCGACTGTACTTCTATCGGTCAGGTCTTGGTTCCTCCTTTTAGGTCAGAAATATCGAACAAGTCCGAATTATTGACATTCTGAAAAATCGGTCGGTGACTGCATGAGGCCTGCTCGCATATGCGCGACGAAGAATTCCATTGATATCTTTTATATCCTCTCACATCTGAAAGACTGGCGTAAACCAGAGCGAGCGCAGACTAGCTGGTCTAGCAGAATGAGAACCAGGATCCCCTTCTGTGTTGTTTCGAGTACTGCAGGTGACAAACACGAGGGAGTCTGTATTTTTTTTACTAAAAGATGTCTTTTTAGTTAGACCACTTGTTCCTTAAAATCGCGTTTCGAAAACAATGTTTTACATGTAGTCTGGGAACGGAGTACAAAAAAAGGGAAGGAAACCGAAACAACGAAAAACAGCCGTGTTCGGCGAGCGAGCGGATGAAGGTGGCGAAGAGTAAAGCCGGAAATCGAAAGAGGGAAAAGAAGTCAGTGGTTAGCCGTCAAGTGCATTTCATATCTCAGTAGGGGCAGTGTCGGACTCATGTCAATCACGAGCGGCAGGCTCTCGCAATACCTTCTCGCTTGGCGCGTGTATATGGCGTGCATACAATGCGGGTGGCAGTTGCATTGCTGTGTGGATTCTGGAATGACACAAAGCTCAAAATGCCCCACAAATAAGTGTGCGTGCTATTTTTTATTGTTTTGTTTTTGTTATTGGATCTGCTTTTGTTTCCTCAACAAAACAAAGTTTTGGTTTGTTATTTCCCATTGTTCTTCTTTTGCTCAAACATCCTCCGACCTTAAGGTCACAAAAATTGGGGAAGATTGCGTGAACAAAAGGAAGTTCCTTTCCCTCCTTCATTTTCTTTTGTCACGGACGTCCTCCAAACTCATAATCTGTGGCCACGACATTTGGGGAGGATGGGTGTTTGCAGGTCATCAAATCCACTGTAAAGGTGTTTGTAGGAGTGGGCAGTCACTTGGTGTTTTCTTGGAAGTTGAAGTTTTGCCCAAACATTGAGGAGAGTGATGACTCGGAGCATTATGCTAATGAATTCTCTCTCTTCGCTTGTGAGAGGGAGGTCATATGCAGAAGCATAAAGAATTACTTTTTTGAAGTGGCTTGCATTGGGAAATAGTTACCTTTAATTTTTTATTGCGCAGCATGAACAAAGCTTTTTTTCTTAATTTGCTGCAACCACATTGCATATGCTATGCCTAAAAAAATTACATCGCAAAACTGTTTTTGTGGTTCCTATAGTGGTCATTGAAAAAAGTTTCTGGCTCCGGCTGTCTTTTTTATACTTTAAAATAATCTTTGTGAAAAATTAAGTAAAAACTTACATTATTGGTTTTTGGCAGATCGAATTTATTTATGTGTTTTGAAAAGTTAAATGCACCTACGTTTTACCTCAGTATAAAAAGCTGCGATTCAAGGTCAGTCACAAAGCACAGAGAGAGAAGATAAGGAAACAATGTCAAGGTCTACTCTAATCTTTTCCTTATCTTGCCGTTCGTTAACTTCCACTTTTGATTAGAATAGCATTTTGTAAATTTTTTATTTGTGTCAGACATTGATGGTACTCAGGTCTTGTGATACAATATGCCACCAATTATTCAAACTGCCCTAATTCGAACTCGTAGATATTTTGATCTAACGTGCTCAGTGATGTGATTCCTCGGCTATTTTTGCCAAACTGTGCCAAAGTGCTTACCCTGCTGCATTGTGCCCTATTTTGCCAAAATCTGACACATTTCCACCAGTGGTACGCTGAAAAGTAATTTCACTTTATTAGTAATACTAAAATATAATAGCTCAAGTCTCGCTACACAATGCCAAATAGTTTCAGTAGGCATGTGCGAAGTTTTTTTAACTTTTGATTATCACCTCGCATAACTTTCTCCTCGATTTGATCTCTGTATGAAACGCAAACAGTTCTTGGAAGCCTCGTATTATTCCTCACGTCCCCAGTCTGTTCTGGAAGGTTAGTTAGCTTCATTGAGTGCGCTTCTCACCATGCACTGGTGCACTGCAGTGAAGCAGCAACAACGGCAGGGAGGCTGGACTAAATAAACCTGAGTAGCTGAGTTTGAGACGTCGTCCTGTCCTTTTCTATTCCTTCGACTTTTGTGTTGATTTCTGCCCCAGTCTTAGGTTTATTCAAGATGGTTAACATTCACCAGCTTGCCTGCACCCTTATTATAACAATGTAGGCTTCGTGACGTTGCTCATCTTGCTTCGCCACAGCGCACCGGCGTGTTAAGGGAAAGTACTCCCTCCAAAAAAGGGCCATTGAACATGAAGTACAATTTTCTCAATAAAATTGCAGCTTATTTATACAATGGACTGCAATAACCTGATGATTTTTCTTTAGTCCGAGATTTGCATGAGATTTCTTGGGTATTGCAAGAAGATATATCGGCGGTGTGCGTGAACTACAGGGGCGGGCTCCTCTCCAGCTATTAGTGATGTGATTGCTGCGCCAATTGCGGCAAACTGCGCAAGGGGCTAATCTTGCTACATTTTGCCAAAATATGGGTATTCTGTGCCAAGCCTGCACCAAAAAAACAATTTTGGTCACCTTTCTAAACCAAAACTAAACTGGGTACCGTAATTGAGCATGCGTGTTTTATGTGGTGCAAGCGGTCGCCTGACACAAGGCACCCTGCATCAATCGTCCACCCAATCTTGCATGGTTTTCCTGCCGTCTCGCGTTCCGCGCTGTCGTCGTCTCATGAGTCTTGTCTCGCGTCTTTTTTTCTTTTTTTAATATATTTTCAACGATAGACGCGGGTGGGTGCGGACGCTCCGATGCTAGCGTGCCGGGTACCAGCCATGCCGTCATGCTGTGAAGCGAAACCACGTTTTTGCACGGTGTGAGTCATTTTGTGAGCTGAAGCACTTGCTCCTGAAAGCAATGGCCATGGGAAAACTATATTTGGTCCTGGCCTTCCAGTCACCGTGGTCGCGCGATGTCAGTGCAGATATGGCGCTTTCTAAAATGAAACTAAGTACCGCCGCATGTTCATCAACATTTCTGTTATTGTGTAAATCATACGTTATTGCACCGTGGAACGCGAACTTGCCGTGCCTGCGATCTGTGGTATCAGTTCCTGTTTCACGTGGTTTGTAGAAGGTGGGGGGAGGGAGTTGTTTATAGCCATTTTTAATAATATTCTGCTGTCGCATCCTTACGGATCGCCTACCCTGTATTTTCACCGTTTATCTCTTCATTTTGGGAGGGCGTTCTTACCGAGTTCTATGGTAGTTCTGTGTTTGAGGGAATCAAACTTGCATACAGTTGATGCTAACCGTTGACAGACTAGTGTGTTAATCTCGGCATATAATATGTGCAGCATTATGAATGAGAACAAAGTGTATGCTTATGCTCCAAAAGTTTTTTTGTTAGTCCAAAATAGATATTTGGTGGCTCCAAAGGTGCTCCAAAATGACGCAGACCATTCGCATCGCTGCATGCAGTTCCCGTCAAAGTCCTATGTATTTGAATGAGAGGAAGCCCCCAGTAATTCGAACGCATCAAAATGCGCAACGACAAATTCGAACTGTGTGCCGCCGGAGGCAACTTCATTAGTCCAGCTACCTGCAGCTAGACAGTGCCATTCGCTGCCCAACCCAGAGTTCCACCATATATAGACATCCATGCATCTTGTACCGCCAAGCACCATGCATCCGGAATGGGCCGCTGGACTGCTGGGCATTTTTGTGCTCATTCAGTTTAGCCTGTTCAGCTTTGGCCTTGTTTTTCTCTTTGCTCTCCAGTTAGTATCCAAAATCTGAGTTCAATACTGCCATGTCAAATCACGTGCAGTTATTGGTTAGTTATTTATTTATGCAATACCCACGGTGCCTAAACAGGCATTACAGTGGATATACATACATAAAAGCATAGTCAGTCAGACCTTTGCTTCACGGCTATACTGCCGTTTCACGGTGTTGTCATCGTGCAGGAAGTTGAGAGATGCGTCTTTTGGGCAGGCCTTTGTGGAGCGATTGCACTTGCTAGAAAAGCATGTAACATAAGAAATGTAGCACTACAGCCTCATTATATAGAAGTTGTTGAAAGAGTGTGCTTGCATGTATGGTAGGAGAGTGTGCACGTGTCAAGGTAGAAGAGATCAAGCACATGCTTGGAAGGAAATTGGCAGACTTGAGATAGCGGGGTCAAAGCAGGGCCGTGTGACTTCAAGAGATGCGGTCTGAGATGCGCACTGAGGCCCTACGTGCGAGATCACCGTGAAGTGACACACAATACATTTTCCGTTACTACTGCTTTTGAAAGAATGGTGAGGGAAAAGATTTAAATATATTTATCATAAGCTCCCTCCATGAGTGGGTCGTTAACAAAAAATTTGCCGGCGTTACGACAGCTCAGGCGAGGGCGGGGCTTCTAAAGCGCGCTCCCGGGGGCGTCGCCTGTTGCAGTGGGCTTCCGAAGTGCAGTGGCAGCACCAACGCGGCGGCGGGAGACTGCGCACATGGGTGAGGGCATGGCCTGGTCCTTCTTCTTCGGCTACATCAGGGTGCTGCAGGACCCCGTGTCCGCGGGCAGGGGACTCAACTCCGAGCCCTACTGTGAGTGCTGGTGGCGATCAGCTCATACTCGTGTTCCGTCACTAAAAACGGACGCCTAGGAGTCCCGCTAAGAATGGAAGATGCGATGCCTCGTGTGGGTTGATAGACGTCAGTGCTCTGCGGCCAGACGGATGTGCAGGGGTGTGACATTTGCGCCAATTGCGCCATTTTGAAATCACAAATTCTATTTTCTGCGCCAACGTTAGCGCAGAAAACACGAAATCGGTCAAAACTGTGCCATACTGCGCCAAAGTAACACAAAAACAAAAAAAAAGTTTGCGGCGACGCTAGATTTTAGTGGAAAACGAGAGCTTGGTTGGCAACATTCAATCTCGTTAGTTAGTAAAGTACACTGCATGGGTACAGGGTGGCACACGTAACCGCCGGATTCGAAGATTTCAGCTGTAGTACCCTATGACCGCATGTTCTTTTCCCGATTTTCCTACTGCTTCCCGCTGTCATTTGTTACTGCTTGCAAACGGTGCGCTGTCACGCGGTCTCACTGTCTGGCCGCGGGAGCTGCGACGCACAGGCTATCAAGAGGAGCAAACACTAAGTATTTCTTTCGTTTTGAGAGTAAACCTACTCTTAAAAGTGCTGCTAGAGCACCTCCATTGTGTAATTGTTCATTCGTGTCCGTAATCTTGCCAAAATGAACGTCGCCGTCGCCCGTGAGTACTTCCGGTTATCACACACGTGCTTCCAGTGCGTGAGCAATCTGAATGAATCGGTCACACACCCATATTTAGCGTGCATGTGGGTGCTCATAGTTTTTCTACCAATTCACTATTTACCTTGTGCCTCACTTTTGCTAGGAAGTTTTCTATCGCACGTGCTTTCCTACGAGCGTCCGGTCGATCATCTGGTTGTAGCCAGCCGTTCTTCTCAGTTCATGCTCTCAAATCACCGCTTTAAAAAAGTTTTGCACTACGATTGCGCTTGGCACCAGTTCGCATAAGCTTGAGGTACCTGTTGCCCACCTAAGTTTGCAGCAAGCCTGTGTTCCTGTCCTCATCTATGCCTATGAAACTCGCGTTTGCCTTTTCCGTTTTTTCCTTTTATATTTAATTTTTGGTGCGTATCGGTGCTGATGACTTATTGGAACTAGGGTGGACAAAAATAATGATTAAAAAAAACTGATGTGATTTATATCAGATTTTTGTATGATTTAAATTTCTGATGAGCTGCTCTAACATTTCTGCTCCTAATCTGTTCCAAACTGCAGACTTTTGTGCTTCGAAGTTGCTCCAAAATGCAGACTGCTGCTCCAAAACGAGAGAGGTTCGTGCTCCTAAGCTGCTCCGAAATCCAGATTTTTCTGCTCTAAGAAATTGCTCCCAAACATGTTTCACCTGTCTCACCCCCTGGATGTGCTAAATGAAGGAATGGGACGTCCCGCTACGTCGGAGGTTGAAACGAAACCCGTGTAGTCTGGGGTTGTATACAATTGAAGGGATCTGGGGATTCAAACTTGATCGCTGGGTGACGACGTCCATTCGCATGCTGTCGTCCATGCTGCCCCTGGGGTTCTGTCCCGTGCAGTGGCGTCACTAGGGTCAGTGGCACCCGGGGCAGTGCCACTGCACCTTAGTGCAGTGTGGCCCTCCCGCGACACCGCATCCCCCCTCTCGTGGCCCGCTGTAACGCCCCCTGAGCGCTGCACCCGGAACGGTCCGCACCCTCCCCCCTCCTCCTCCACACCCCTTGTGATACAGCTGGTCCTGTGGTCTTGCTTCCTGCAGCCTCCGTTTTCGGAGGGCACCGTCCTTCACGGTCAACATATCCGGCACCAATCTTTGGGCACATATAATTTTCCTTGACAATCCTTTTTTGAATATCGGTAGTGTGGGGTGTGAAAAGCAATGAAAACTGATGCAATTGCACAATGTCAATTTGTTCCTGTGAGCGGAGACATGATTAGGTGCCCCTCATTTGTGGTGCACAGGCAACTCCCCAGACGGCGCTTGTTGCTCCAAAGTTCACTCTAGAATTCCATGCAGAAGAGCAGTGTTCTTGGAAGTTTGTCACAGGCTCTTTGGTTGAATTTGTGTGGCAAGGAACCATCTGTTTTGATTAATGCTTATTCTGTATTCCCATGGGATACCTCTGTTGCAACTGTAACAGTAGTAGAGCATTTTGTAACGAATTCCAATTTCGTTAAGAGTCATTTTATGAATGGATGCAACGCTAAATTTCATTGTGTTTTCTAAAGATCGATCACTAACCCTTTCGTTGACGGTTCCGCATTGTTTCTCTTTTCTCTGAAGTGAGGACTTTCATGTTGACAAATAACAGGGTCGCATGCGGAGCAGGAAATCTGATAACTCTCGCATGGTACTTTTTTTTTTTCTTGTGAATGTCCATTGTTGCACTTCGATTGCACCTGAGAATAGAAATGCCCTTCAAGGATAGGCCCGGTGTCCTCCTCGAGTGCACCCCAGATTTGGGACTATAACTCAGCATTCGCTTAGCTGGGAAAGCTATCCCATACACAGTAGAACATCGTCGATACATCTTTCAGGGGACTGCAGTGGAGACCGTGGAGACGTGCATGATCTGGGCAAACATAAGAACCAATAAAACTTCTGGGGCTACATGGATGAGGCAGTAGTAAATCCTCCCAAATCTATTATTTTACTTGGGCTTCCTTGGCTGTAGAGATCTGCCGCATTTATTCAAATAACGATCAAACTTTTCGTCTGAACTCATAATGTAAAAGAGTAGGCAGCCTATAATTGTAATCACAGAAAATGGCCCTATGGAGAGTGATAAAAATATCCGGGCCCCTTTGAGCTACCCGAAGTGCTCACACGGCTCAGCAGCGCTCCTTGCATGCCGGTGCGATGCGAGGAAGCTCTATGTGCACGCTCCGGTGTGAAAAAGCATCGATGAAAGGGAGGAAAAGTTATGGTGGTGATTTGGGCCAGTTGGTAGACATTGTTCATGACGGGGTGAAGAGCTCAAAGAAGGCGGATAAAAGAAGACACAGACACAACAGAATACTGCTGCACTTGCAACTAAAGTTTAAGGGGAGGTGGGGGTCACAAAACGTCAGTATTGTGCCGAAAATGTGATTTCTGATGTAGTGTGTTTTACTATCCTTAGATCTTCATATTTTATGTATACAGACATAAGTACGGAATATGGTGGTGATTTTACTCCGATACGCATTTGAAGACCTCCTTGCGACCCAGAAAGGCATAAATATGAGCCATGTACACATGCGCGGTTCTTCAAGTTGCAACGTCGCCTGCCATCTTGATTATTTTAAGAAGTAGGCTTAGTGATCTTCCCCTCCATCGGAATTTTTGTAGCTTTAATTTCTCACCCCAAAAAATAATACCCCAAAATTATTAAGGCAAAAGCCTTCTATGTCTCATCGTTCAGTCGACCTTCGAAGTCCTTCAGTAAAAACACGTCGGGAACACAAGTACCAAAACGTTTACGTGACCACTCAGCGCAATTAGTAGCAATGAAATTAAGAAGGATGACAAAGTGAATTAAGAGGAATTAAAGAGAAGTAAGAGTGATCAATGGGACTTAAGAAGGACTCTGAAGCAAATTAAGAGGAGTCAAAGTGAATTGGACCAAAGGAATTAGAGGAATCAAAGTGAATTAAGATGAATTAAAGTGAATTAAGAGGGATTGAAAGAGGACTATGAGGAATTGTATGTGTGAAATATGGAAATAACATAAGAAAGAAATGAACAGAATGTCAAAAGACAGAATGTGAAACTAACTTAATCATGTGTCTGTCTTTAATGCATCGGCGCTTGGGCTTCCACCTTCAAGTTGTCTTAGGGATAACATGAGAGACCCTGTGAATTTGTTTTTTTCCCTGAGCGAAGGAGTCTTGTTTACGCATTAAATGGTAATATTCAAACATGTTTTTCGCTGTTTGTAATTTTGAGGCATCAAAGGGGACTGGGTGGCCCAATACGTGGCACATGCCACTTTGGAGAAGTAGTTTCTGGAATTAACAGCTGGGAAGGCAGATGCAACAGCAAAAAACGGGACCGGTGTTTATGAACGTAACTGCTGGAAAAACATTAACAGACACCATATCAACGAGGTTTTACTGCACAAGTGCGCACATGTTGCAGGCTGGCATGTGGCACCATTACGGCAGCGGGAGAAACAGAATTCCTCCCACTTTGGCAAGTTTTTCCGCTCGCGTATTCAAGTTTCCAGTTGGGTGCCTTGGGTCTGAGGGCATCGGCATTATAAGCAGGGGGTCACCAACTCGCTGGTTTGTACAGATTGCCGCCTTTCCACGGTCCCCGCCACAAACGCGTATGAATGCCCCGAATGGCGCGTGCAGTGGCGCCATCGGCTGGGGCTGTCGCCGGCCAGCAGAGGGGGCCCCATGCCCGGGGAAGGCCTGGCATACAGCGCCTTCTGCACCTTCTTCCGGAGGCTGCCAGACTGTAAGTGGCGCCATCTCAGTCGACAGTCCCTTCGCAAAGTTAGGTTCTCACGACAGCCAGTCGTAGGGATCTTTTGTGGCAGTCCTTTGCACGAAGATTTTTGGTACGGGGCAACGTCTTGGAGCGTATCTATTGCTGGTGCTGCTGAAACCTTTTGAGAAGCATTCCATTACCTTTGGATTCCTGAACTTTCCTCGGTGTCTTGAGTTTACGCCAAGGGGTGATTGCATGGGCACCTCACTGCGCTCCGTCGTGCTGCACCTATTTGTTTTGGGGGTGAAGCTCCTTGGGGTCTAGCCTTGTCCGTCCGTCCGTTTGTCCGTGCTCACATAAAAAGAAAAAAAAAAAGTTTGCGCAGTCGACACAATTCGAATCTGTGTGGGGAGCCCCAATGGATTTCTAGTCCATCGCCTTAACCACTCGGCCACGACTGCGGGACGAGTAGGGGGCTCTGAGATGTGGTAGTAAATCAAGAGCTGGGGTTTCTGTCATGGATGAAACGTTGCATGTAGCCGCTCAACGTCTGTACAGGAGAGGGCGCTGCGGTCAAATGCGTATATAATCGCGTTAAACTTTGCATGCATTGGCTCAACATTTATAGACGAGAGGGCGCTGCGGTCAAATGCTCAAATGCGTATATAACCACATTCCATACCACACATTCTCTTTCTGACATGAACCGTTAAGGGGAGACACTACCCAGAAAAAAAAATTTCTGCAAAAAAAGATGATTTTGAAAAATTACATAAATACATCCAACAACATCTAGAGAGTATTCCCAGAAAGTTTCATTAGTTTAGACTGCATAGTTAATTTTTAATAAATTATTTTCTGTCCACTGAAGCTAAAGAAAAGGTAGGGTTTGGAGCACTTTGAACGCATTTTTCTCCGTTCCACTTTTTGGTATAAATTCCATTTTAGTCAGCCTATCGTTTAATAATGGCAATACAAGGAAGGCTCGTTCTTCACTTTTCCTGACTGAAATTTAATAAGGAATGCGGCTATGGAATGCTTTTGTCACTTTACAGATGTCTTTTATAAAAAATTTTGACATTTTGTCGAAGACACAGAAGACCAAAAAGTTCACCAATTTTGCAGAAGAGAAAATTTATAGAAATAACTGACTTCTTACAGAAACCTTTCCATAGCTCACACCCTCTAGGCTATTCTGCTAGCATATCTAGCGAATACAAATCTTGAATATTGTTATAGTTTTCTGACGATACGGATTACTAAACAATGTGGACGTGTTGCTGATAGAAGCTGTTCTAATTTCCTTCTCATTTACCCGACAGACCTGAAATTTTGGTATGCACCCTCTAGCGTGACCACCAGCCTACCCTGTAAATTTAATTAATTTTAAGCCAAGGGTTCAAAAGTTGACCCTCCTAGGTGGTGCGCGCTCCTTAGCACGAGGGCTACATTCCAGACAAAAAATCTCTGCTAAGAGGTTGAGCTCTGGAAGATAGCACAACTACATCCAACGAGCGCGGGAGAGGGTGAGCTAGGACAGTTGCATTAGTCTTACGACGTGCGTAGTGAGCTCTTGTGATAGCAATCACTTGCTGTCCATATGAAGCTAAAGATATAAACAGGTGTTTAGAGCGCTTTGAATGCATTTCTGCCGTTCATAGCTCTGTGGTATAGACGCGTCTAGTCAACTGCTGATCAAAGGGTCAATGGTTCAATCCCAGCCGGCGCCGGTCTTTACGTTCCCTGACTTAAATTTAATACGACCGTGCGGCGTAAGAAGTTATGCATTAGCCAGATAGTATATATAGATAGATATTGACATTTTGTAGATACATAGAAGACGAAAAGTGCGACCAATTTAGCAGAAGAATACTATTATAGAAATAACTGACTTCTTACAAAAACCTTTCCATAGCCGCACCCCCTAGGCATTCTGCTACATATCTAGCGAATACAAATCTTGAATATTGTGATAGTTTTCTGACGATACGATTACTAAACAATGTGGACGTGTTGCTGATAGAAGCTGTTTTAATTTCCTTCTCATTTACCCGACAGACCTGAAATTTTGTTATGCACCCTCTATGCGTGACCACCAGCCTACCCTGTAATTAAAAAATGTCATATTTACATCCACAAACATCTAGAGAGTATTCCGAGAAAGTTTCATTAGTTTACACTGCATAGTTGATTTTTTATAAATTATTTTCGGTCCACCAATACTAAAGAAAAGGTAGAGGTTGGAGCATTTTGAACGCATTTTTCTCCATTCCACTTTTTGACATAAATTTCACTTTAGGAAAACTTTTGTTTTGTTATTACATAACTTGGATTCATTTTTCTGAGTTCTTCTGGGGTAAAATGTTAAGGGGAAGATAACTATGAGCTTATATTTTTTATTTTTGTAATTTTTCATGCTTAAGAACTAAAATTTTAGACAAAGGATGAAAATCCTAAAAACAGTATTTGTGTTTATGTGACTTTTTTGTCATGAAAGATGGTATAATATAGAAATATAGCTCCATAATTATCTGCTCTGAACTGTCCCAAAGCAGTATAACACAACAAATTGAAAAATTTATAAGTAATTTCAAAACTATAGTTTTCCTACGCAGATACGGCCACTTTCATCTTTGAACTTTTGCAATTTTTTTTGTACTTTACCCAGGTTCACAAAGTTTGGCAGAAATGTTCTCAACATCAACAGAAACAAGCCTTGTAAATGGCTTTTAAATCGGACAAGTGGTTCAAAGATACACTTTTTTGGGTAGTGTCACCCCTTAAGCGGTGGAGATGCATTTCCACGGCTTCTAGCGGATCCAAGCTGATCCGCTAGAAGAACCACTGGCTCTGCATTTCATTGACCATAAAGCAGTTATAATGAAGTCGAAATGCAACCCGGAACTCAGCACTACCTATGAGCAATAAAAAAAAAAAAAATCAGCACCATCAGCACTACCTATGAACAATAAAATCAGTATCATCAGCACCACCAGAGCTTCACCCCAATCAACATCATTCACCACGTGGAGATGCAGTCATTTTTATTTATTTATTGTTCTCCTAGGGTCCGAAGGCATTACAAAGGGGAAGAGCTAAAATATAGTAATACGACTGAAAACCGGAACAAATTCGGATAAAAAACAAAATGCAGTTTTAGACACACTCGTCGAGAATATGGTTAGTTGACGTAGATTTAAAGTGCACCGAGTCCGTGATGGGAGTAATTGAACCTTGAAGGTGGTTCCAGTCTTGGGAGGTACGAGGAAGGAAAATGAGTGGAATGTAGTCGTGTTAGCGCTTGGAATACCAACCTTGCATTGATTAATCAAGCCATCAGGAAACGTAAGATGGGCATGCCATGGATTTGTCTCGTAGTATAGTATTACGAAAATAAATTTTGTAAAATAAGGAGGGGCGTGAAATTTTATGACAAAGAAATAACGGGGGGAGAGGGTAAGGTTGATTCAGATTTCCAGACTACCGTATGTCTTTGATGTAGGAAGTTAAGAGTCAGGAGAAAAAAAACATGCAAAATAATGGGATAGCGACCACAGTAACAAGACAGAACCAAGGTCTTTTACTCCTAATGATGTCACTTGATTATCGTGTTTGCCACATGCCTTCGATCCGTGGCTGCAGAGTACCATGGCACTTATGCCGCTCGCGTCAACCTTTATGGTCTCACACCAGCGTGCACTAGGGTGACCACCCGTCCCGCGACTAGCAGGACTGCCCCCGCATTGAGGGCTTGTGTCCCACGTCCCGCGAGAAACCCCCAAATCTTCAAAACGTCCCGCATTTCATGCTGTCGTAAAATTCACTCTGCTACTCATGGTGCTGCCGAACAACGGGGCACGGGGAAGCGGAAAAGTAGCTGCTAATCGTGTGAATCGAAATGGTACGCCGCCTTCTATCCAAGCATTGTGGGAAGCGACCGTCGTTCTTGCAGGAGAACCGACACGCATGCTCCGTTGTGCCTCTCCTCCTTGGTTGCAAAATATTGCGGGAGAAAATTGCTCGCCAAAAGTTTATATATAACTTATGGTAATTATTTTCATATCGCTGTGTCAATGCAAATGGGTTCCTGTGAAATTTTTTTCTTTTTGTAGTGAAGACAGCCACACAAGGCAAATAGAACTTCAACTCACAACGGTCGAGAAAGAACATAACGTTAAAGATGTGTTTATGACTATTGATAAAAGTAAGCATTGACAGGAAACAGCAACTCGAAAAAGATTTACTGTTTCTTGATTTCATTTCATGCATTGAGTTCTGCTGCAGCTAATTTTTATGCTTTCAACTTCGACACATTTGATAACATATTTGGCATAAAAAATATATCACTGGGAGTGAAAATTATTTTAGCTTAATTGCTGCAATACAATTTGCAGGTGTATAAACAGCACAGGATATGAAATGTGTTAAAGGGGTACTCTGGTGATTTTTTGAGCTACCCAACTGACTATATTTTCTGAATTCCCGGCCTTTACCGTTTCCGGTATGGTATTTAGCATCGCGAAATTTAATATACTGATTGTGAAATCGGCAAAGGAAAATGATGTGAAAACCAGCATTCAAATCTTCCCACAGTTTTCAATGCCATGACGTCAGTGGCAGGCAGGGTTGGCAGTCGAGCAAACAGTCAAGAAATAGACTATGCCAAGCATATTGTTCCGTGCTAATGCGCTTGATACTGGTGCGAGCTTTTAAAGCATTCATTTGACACCATGAAACTGCATGGAATCAGTTGGGAACAAATTCTACAGTCCAAAGTGTGAACCCTGCCTTCCAGTGGCGTCACTTTTTCGGTGTTGCCAGTAAAGACTTTTCGTTTAGAAAACACGATGAGGACCCAAATTGTAAATTTGATAACTTCTCCAAAAAAAAAATTTGACCTAATATTTGGGATATTATTTTAGCAATGATTGTTGGTGTGTTTAGAAAATTTTCAGGCAAATTGGGTACCAAGAGGAAATCGCCGGAGTACCCCTTTAACAGAGCCTCGGTTTGGGCTGTGCGTGTTTATAAATTTCCTCTACCAAAAACGAAACAATCGTGATATCAAAAATGCCTAGACTTGTTTCGAGTTCAGCCAGCTGTACCTGGAGCATTGCGCTATTCTGTGCGCTGAATTTACAAGTTCTTTTTTTCTTCTATTTGCACGAACAAGTATAATTGATAGCGATTCGCGAATTAGCCCGAATGTATGGCGGTGGACAGTGCATGGTGCACCCAACCCATGGGGGTGGCGGCACTTCTTGTAAGAGCCAGTCCAGAAAACTGGAACAGACTGCCTCACGCCTCACTCCCTGCACTTATTTTCACAGTTTTTACAGTTTCACAGTTCGCATGATTGGCGGTCGCATATCGTTTGATTGAGTGTCGATATCATGCTGGGGTACCAGCTACGTTTTTTGTATTGACACGCGTGATCCGGGTAGTTTTAGTTTTTGGCGCTCATTTATGGCCGTTCTTCATCCAAAAGCGACCAACGACTGCGCTGCTGGACGCGAGTTCGACCTGTCGGAGCGGGTGGTTCTCCAATGGAGTCTGCACCGGCGGGGGATCTTAACTATGACGGCAAACGAAGAGGCTTCTGCGGGCCAAAGTCTGGATAGGTGGAGATGCCTTCCGCAGTTAGAGGTCAGGCTTGCAACGTACGTCGCAGAACTAGCAAAGTGCGAGATTTCGTTGGATGGCACCGACGATGTGCTTTGAGAACGTAGCAGTTGATGACGATGGGAAGGACATCACCAGTGCGGATGAATCATAGTCTCTAGTCACGGACAGAGTGAGAACGACAGTGGAGCAGCTTCAGTTGTCCCGCCTCCAGTGTGAACTTCCTGTTTTAAATAATGCCTGGGCATCTCGTGCGCCTCGCGCGTTCTTGAGGCTGGGCTTTTGAAAGAGATACCCTGCCATTCTCACGTGTTTGCTGTAAAATGTGCCTCTAAATTTTTATTTTTTTTATGGGCTATGTGGGGTAGTTGACTTACAATCGTATAAATACGGTAGTCTACAGTAGTCTGAGAGCCCACGGTCTACTTCTTCGCTGTCGGCCTCCTTGCAGCGCTGCGTGAGCGCATCAGCAAGTATGAAGACGACCACGGCGTGAAGCTGGCGGTGAAGAAGCTGTTCATCCTGCTGCCGTCGTCGTGCTACATCGACCCGCTGCTGGGAAGCGGGCAGGACGAGGACCTGGAGCCGACCACCTCCATCGAGGACGTCAACATCCCCCGGGCGGGCACCAAGGAGCGCATCTTCACCAACACCGTCTACAAGATCAGGAATGGGGACGGGGAGCCGGTGCGTGCTTCGTCCCACAATGCCGCTCGTCGCCCTCTGGGCGCGTCGACGCGCCGCAGCTCGGAGCCCTCAAATTGAATGGGCACACCACGGAACCCCAGGATTCTGTGTAGAATCCCCACCCCCTACCATTTCAGTTGCAACGAACATCATACCGGCGTGCAGTCGTGTATCGCCGCTGCGTGATGCACTTTAGAGACCCCAGGCTAGCGGAGGTACTGCACTGGCTAAATTGCTCATCTAGGGCGGAGACACGGGAGGCCTACCAAGGCCGACTGGCTTCACGCTGCCCGAACGTGAACGCGATGCAATTACTCCTCTTTCTCTCTCTATCTATCTATCTCTCTCTGTTAGCTGTTTTCACGCCGGAAAGGCTAAGAATCGACGTTGATTCAAACTGCCTCGAGGGTGGGAAAATAAATTTATATGTATCTTAATCTTGCGTACAAAGTCGGAAGACGCAGAGCGTGCAGTGTGTTTTGAGCTGCGCTGGTTGTCTGTTTACGAGCATTGTGGAGCTTGGAAGTCGTGCTAAATTCTCTCTTGCGTTTCGCTGAATTGAGCGGGGAAATGCTCAAATCACCAAAATTTCAGTAAGACTCAAATCCACTAAATTTTGCACGTTACATTTTTGCATTATATTTCCACATTACACTTTTTTGAGGACATTTCTTTATGCCAACCCGGCCCTAGACAGCATTCTGTATAAGAATGTGACTGTGTATTCCATGTTTCTTTTGTGTTTTAAGAATCTGATCGCCTTATAACATTCAAAATTCTCTCGCGTGTATGGTTCTTTTCAAATGCATCGTGAATGAATGAGAACTATATCTTATATTTTTGCCGGCATTGTAATCTAGTCGTTTTATTTATATGTGTTTTAGGCCGTGAAAATGCCTGTACTATTAATTGTCGCTGTGAAGTAAACATCTTTAAGATAGTACCTTAGTGCTGTTGAACTGAGGGGTGCAGAAGCACACCAGGGACCCTCTTTTTTTCTGTCCTTCCTGTGAATTACATCTGCAAAACAAAATAAATAAAATAAATATAGGTGAATGTGGTCAAATCCTTCGCAGGAGTCTGAGGAATTTCTGGCTGGGTGTGCTTCTAACAATTGCCTTCCTTGTCTCATGTTCGGGAGGCCCAAATGCAGTGTTTTCTGCATTGTCGGTAGCATTATCTGAAATAAGTCGACAATCTAAAAAGCAAGGTATGCTCATACCACAGTAAATATATCTGAAAAAGAGGATAAGACGCTTTGGCTTATCCTCTAGGACAGGGGTCTCCAAACCCGCCCCCCTCCGCCCGCGGAGGTCTTACGACCGGCCCGTGACTGACCGTGGTCCTTCGAATGAAGCCCGTCCCGTCGCTTGCTTCCAGCAAGTCCGCTGTTACCAGAGCCCACAGTAAAGAAACGGCGCCGCGCACCAACCGCGCAAACTAAGACACCACGAAGAACGAGAAGAGACTGCCTGTTGTAACGCAGGTACTCTCGCCATATTATTCATTGGACATCGAAATCACCAGCAACACTATTCTTAGTCCCCTGATTCATATCTGTGTAACTAATTGTATGCTGCAATTCCTTTCTGTTGCAGCATAAATTTTATGACAGCATAATATATGACTATTGCATATTGTCAGCCTCAGTTTTACCATTCTGATTATAGTAGGTTACAAGTCAAGAAGGTAGCGGCAAATGCCCCTCAAATGGAATCATATATCCCTCCGCCACCTTCCGCGTCCAATAGCGTCCCATCGTTTCCGTGACGTCGTGGCCAACGCGGGAGAGGGTTTTGCCTTGCTTTGAATATTTGCTCTATCTTTCGACCTTGACTTAGCGTTGTGGAAGCCACGAGAGGAGATTAGAAGTCGTCTTTAGCTTCCGATGGAAACAAAACGACTTCTGTTTCCGATGGAAACAGAAGTTTTGTTTCCGATGTTTTTTTTTCGATGGAAACAAAACGACTTAGGGGGATTAGCTTCCCCTCCGATGGATACAAAGGCCACTTTCAGGGGCTCGGTTTCCTCTCCGATGAATACAAAGGTCGCTTTCTTAAAAAAAGAAAGGGGGGGGGGTTGGAGACAAGTTGGCATCCACTCTGTGGCCATTATCTATTCATTGAAGCGGAACAAGGAGTATTTCCAGGGAACTATTCTTTCGAATGCGGATGGATTTCAAACGGTCGCATCACGAATATGGGAGGAGCTTCTCCTACCTTCTTGACGTCTAACCGAATATAGTGTTGGGCGGTTAGTGAACATGCCAAAGTTCCTAGGCACTTCGATTGATGAGTTTTATTTGTCCCAATAATTGTGTAATGCTATTCTTAGCTAAATTACATTTTAATATAAAGTATATATATTCATGATTGACTTAGATTCTTTTTTCATGGCTACTCTAATCAATTTTGTATTTAAATGATTATATATGATATTTATTTGCTGAATTCCCTTATTTGTATTTACTTATTTATTTCCCGGCCCTCGAGACCGCGACAGATCCCCGATCCGGCCCTTTAGCCAAAAGGTTTGGAGACCCCTGCTCTAGGATAAGGCGAAAATTCCTCAAGCGAGAATAAGTTATTACTATTACTTTCAGACAGTTTGATATCTCGTAAGTTTCTTGTGGTTTCTAGACTTCTAGACAGCCAGAGTGCGACAAGCGTTGATGACGCCCGTTGCATAAACAAAGTACTGCAGCGTAACAGCAGAGTTCCTGCACCAGAACTGAGCGAGAACCACGGTTAAAGTTTCCATACTTCGTCGGTAGAGACGACGTAACATCGCCCTTGTAACGTGCTTTGTTGGCGCAGTACTACTGCCTGGCGGAAGGTGCGACTCCCCTGCTGACGCTGCACGACATGTGGGTACACAGCGAGCTGAGCGCCGAGCAGCAGCGGGAGCAGATGTTGATCTTCTACCACAAGCTGAAGGAGCTGCTGGAGAGACACCAGGCCTGCAGCACAAACTTCCTGCTGGTGCCCTACTGTGGTGCGTGCCGGTGGCATCCTTCTCGCATGCAGTACAGTGTGCGACGCAGGTGTAGCCACCGACAGGAGGAAGGTGGCCTCTAGCGTGCATGCAGAGCCAGGGCACTACGGCCGGGCACCTGAGAGGGACACCGCCCTTCTCGTCTTGTCAGTAACTAATACAGTTAAACCTGGATATAACGCAAAATTGATAAAAGTTTGCAATAATTCGTTATATGGAGGATTTCGTTACATGCAGTTTTCGCCGAAAACCTCGTAAAGGACATGTGGAAAGAAAGCGAAAATTAAAAATCCACGTGGGCAAACCAAATACCGTGAAGCCAATACTGGCAACTCCCGCGGAAAGCGGGCGAAAAGTGATTGCAGCGCCCCTGGCGAGCTCGGAGTCTCCGCTAGCAGACGAATTCTCCAAAATGCATGGGTTTTGCCTATCTCCGTGCGAGGTGACCAACAAAAAAAAATTATCACGGACATTCGCTGCTTCGAAAGTTAAAAAATGGGTGCCAGCTCATGAGTGAAGGACATTTTCTTCGCGTGGGAAAGATGTTACAGCTTGTAGGGTGCAATTTTGGAGTTCTCCCGAAGAAAACATTCTGTCACAACTTATGTAAGCCAAGCAAAACACGAATGTATGCCTTCGCGCTGTTTCGTGAAAAAGGGCAATGTACAAACATTTTCAGAACATAGCTTCGTTTCAACTTTATTGTTCTTATCAGTCAATTCGTATTGTTGGTGCAATTCCCATTTCTCATGAATGTCTTGCTTATAACCGTTTCGTCGAATAGGCGAGCTGGCTAATCCCGTTAAGGTCGTCTCCGGATGAAGAAGCAAAAGTCAATATCGAACCACGTACGTTACGGCGATGTCAGAATGCTCTGAAAGAGGTCGTTGTGCATATGCCATCTGACGCTATTATAGATTACTAAAAGCGGAGTTACGAAACAAGCAGACTGCTCGCGCTTGCAAAGGAAGAAGGGGAGAGCGCCGTAGCCCCGCAAAAAAAGGTGATTTCAGTCACGTTATTTAGAGTGCACAAATGCCGATTGTTAGCGCGGCGACGACTAACATCTTCTGCTTCGCTGCTTCTTTACTTCTGGGATAAAGGCCGACACCCGTTGAACCGTCTCCACTCTTTTTATTTTTGAGTCTTCTTTCATTTATATTTCTGAGGCGACGACACTCTGCCACGTTCTTTCTTCCTCCTGCTTTTATGTTGCTGTGTTTTTGTTTTTTTTGCTCTTTTTTTGTTTGTTGTTTAACCGACGCGTAAACCCCTCGCGTATCCTTGTTTTGTTTGGCTTAGTGTTTACTCTCATTCCTTCGCTTCGACTCCCGGTTCGTCTGTTGGTCTGCTACGCTAGGCTCGGACATTTTGAGGGCCGTCTGCAACTTCGTTGTTGTTGTTGTTGTTGTTGTTGTTTTCTTCGACTGTCGTCTGCGATAACCTCCTATTTTCGCCTTCGATTGAGTTTCTGATCCGAAATGGTCATACGTGCATTTTGATATTTATTAAATATATTAAGAAGTGTATGCTCGTTATGCATTTTTATTCCAATTTTATTTGTCTACGCCGGCCGGCACGTCTGCTGCGGGTCATCGTTTGTTTATCAACTGATCCGCATTCGGCATACGCCATACGCCAGCGCATACTAGAAATGGCAGGCATGCCGTGTGCTGCCTACTATTGCAAAAACGAGTTTTTGCGATGTGGTGGAAAATCTTTCTTCCGCTTCCCGAAGGCCGAACAAACTTGAGTAAGAAAATCCTAATTACCTTCTTAACCAAGCTAACTTAGAAGCTGTTACATCCTAAAAATATTAAGGGATGCACTTAACTTTCAACGTTTTCTGGGAAACTCATATTCAGTACATCGCGTCCAATGCAAATCGCAGCTTTGTTACCTTAGGAGTAATTTTTTGCTAGCACCCAATTCAACCCAAATTAGAATATGCAGCACCAATCTGGTATACCAATCATGCCTTTTTTTTTATGCATTGAGTGATGCAATTGATTCGAGTCATTTTGCAGCGCCTTTTGGAGCAGCCATAAGTCAATTATGGAGCAGCAACAAGTACTTTCTGAGTACAAGCATACACTTCATTTTTATTCATACCATTGTGAATATTGCGTGTTAAGATCTGTCTGTTGGCCTATCCAACTAAAAACATGCATGCTTTGTTTTCACACTTCTGTGCAATGGCAGGTTTGATTTCCTTACACACAGAAATAGCTGTTTAGTTACACATAGAAGCACTAGGCATGGCAACAAGATGCTGATAGATGAAGGACAGTATATACTGCTGTGAATGGTCATTTTAGGTACAATATAAAATGTTAACCAAATAGTATATTACACTAAAAAGGCACACAAATTGATGTTTCATTCAAGTTCTAAAGGTAGTAATAAAGCGAAAATTCTTAATTCAGATACTAAAAAACATATTTTTGACGTTAAACTATAAACATTATTGACATTTTGTATATACAACCTCATAATAACAGAGAACGGCATGTGAACAGTAAGTATGCCTTCTTAAAACAATCGAGCAAAGTTGTTCTGGTCTCTTGTTCTGTTTCACATAATTTAATTTTAGTTTAATCTATTGACTGCACCTTAAAGTGTAAAACATATGCAGGGTGTTTAACGAAAGGTGGACGAATTCGATATTGCGAAAACTACGCGTCGCAACAAAAAAAGGTTTGTGTCGTTTTGGTCCTGGGCCAAGGGCCTATTTAGGAAAATTATTAAAGTCCGGGATAATTAGATTGTTAATTATGTTTGTGTAATATTGTGTTTAAGGGCATAGTTTCAATTAGAAAATTGTTCAGCGTCATCAGAAAAACACTAAAATCAACAAATTGCAGAACGATAGAAGGCACGCGCAGCATTTTACGGCTTTCTGAAAAACTGCACAAATTCGACAAGTTTTTAAGTTTCGGTTTGCTATCGAAGCGCATCTCAGCCCCGGCGGCACCGCGCCCCATGGAGAAATAGTGCAACCAACCTCTTGTGCGCTGTCATCGTGCGACGCAGCAGAGGCTGGTTGCACTATTTCTCCACAGGGCGCGGTGACTGTAGCTGAGATGCGCTCTGATAGCAAACCGAAACTTAAAACCCGTCGAATTTGATGGCGGTTTTTCAGAAAGCTGCAATTTGTTTATTTAGGGTTTTTTGATGATGCTGAGCAATTACACAAACATAATTAACAATCTAATTATCCCGGACTTTAATAATTTTCCTAAATAGGCCCCTGGCCCAGGACCAAAACGACACAAGTGTTTTTAGAGCGCAGCTCTTAGGCGCCCGCTTCCGGCTTTGAGCGGCATGTCGCCGAGGTCGGCGTCAGGCGTAACCGCGCGGTGCATGATGGGTAAATTTCCCCTCTAAATTTAGCGGAAAATTTTCCCCGCTAAATCTAGCGGAAAATTTTCCCGCTAAATCTAGCGGGAAATTTTCCCGCTAAATCTAGCGGGAAATTTTCCCGCTAAATCTAGCGGAAATTCTCCGCTAAATCTAGCGGAAAATTTTTCCGCTAAATCTAGCGGGAAATTTTCCCCGCTAAATCTAGCGGAAGATTTTCCCCGCTAAATCTAGCGGAAAATTTTCCCCGCTAAATCTAGCGGAAAATTTTTCCCGCTAAATCTAGCGGGAAATTTTCCCCGCTAAATCTAGCGGAAAATTTTCCCCGCTAAATCCTAGCGGAAAATTTTCCCCGCTAAATTTAGCGGAAAATTTTCCCCGCTAAATTTAGCGGGGAAAATTCCCCTCCTCGAGGTCACGTGACCCCGAGGCCACGTGACCCCCCTCTCCGAGGTCACGTGACCCCCCTGCCCCCGTGCCTTCCCCTCCTCCTCAAGAGCTGCGCTCTAATTCGGCGTTACAGGGAGTTGTAAACGGCTTTCACTTTTTTGTTGCGACGCATAGTTTTTGCAACATCGAATTTGTCCACCTTTCGTGAAACACCCTGTATAATGGTGCAAACTAAACAAAGGAGTTCAAATAAAAATGAACCCATAAAGCAGTTCATATAAATTTTCTTGCGAGCACCCCCCCAAATCACGGATCCGAAAAAGATATCGCTAGAATACCGCAGTCTATCCTAAATAATAGCCACAGCATAATTCAGAAACTTTTACTACAACTAAGAGCTGTTACACTCACAAAGTTACTTTTTTAATATACCTGATGCTTGCGTGTTTAATGTACTGCTCTGGGGGAATGCTTTCCCTTAGCACTCGGAGGCACTGCGGTGATAAGCGCACTCAACAAAACTAACTTACACACCAGGGCAGACTAGGAACACGAGAG
Source organism: Ixodes ricinus (assembly GCA_037355805.1). Classification (NCBI taxonomy): domain Eukaryota; kingdom Metazoa; phylum Arthropoda; class Arachnida; order Ixodida; family Ixodidae; genus Ixodes; species Ixodes ricinus. The sequence continues at coordinate 37,884 of JAZHYW010002413.1, read as the reverse complement.
ATAATGCAAAAATTCCAACTACACTCAGTGTTTGACACTGACAGAGATAAAATAGGACAGTACGTTATTTGTGGCTAAAATCGGAAAGTTCTGAAAATTCGAAAAAGCCTACCATAACGATCCGGACATGTAGACGGGACTGAGACATTATATTTTCAGTGTTTAAGAAAGTGGAAATCAAGTTTTATCGCAATTTTGGTGCAAGTTACCGTATTTACCGTATTTACTCGCATAATGAACGCACTTTTTTTCCCGAAAAATCGATGCAAAGTTGGGGGTGCGTTCATTACGCGGGGTAAGATTTTTGCGTCCGTATTTACTCGCATAATGAACGGCCCTTTTATCCCGAAACATCGACGTAACTTCTTATCCCTTGCGCGCGGCGCGCGACTCGAAAACCAAACTACGATGCGCAAAAAAAAAAAAAAGCTCCTCTCCATGTTTTCTTTCTTGCGCATTTCTTTCTTTCCGCTCCGCTTTTCTTTCTTATTTCCTTGCGCGCGACCTCAAAACCAAACTGCGCTGTGTAAAAAAAAAAAAGAGAAAGAAAGCTTTTTTTATGTTTCTTTTTTCTCTTGGTTCCGTGGACTTTTTTTTGCCGCCTTTCGCAAGCTGTTTTGTTTTGCTTTGCTTAGCCGGGGGCTTTTCTTTCTTATCTCCTTGCGCGCGGCGCGCGACCCCGAAACTAAACTGCGCTGTGCAAAAAGGAAGAAAAAAAGAAAGCTCCTTTTATGTTTTTTTCTTTTCTTTTGGTTCCGTGTTTTTTTTTTTTTGCCGCCTTTCGCAAGCTGTTTTGCTTCGCTTAAGCGCGGTCCAAACCAACGCTTCTTTTTGCGGCTGTAGGCCGTGAGCGAAAGGATGTGACGCATTTCGTGTCGTTTTTGCTGTTTCCGGGCGCGCTTTCTGAGTCAGAACCGTGCGGTCTGGTTTGGACGATGCCAGCTTCGGGCGAACGCGCACGCGCGCACGCAGGCACGAGCGCACTCTGGCGGTGAAGCGCAACTGCGACAGACTCGCCGGCCAGACGGCGAAGAAACGCGGAGCCGGAACTAGCTTGCCCTCCACCGATTGGCCGGGAGAGAGGAGCGTCCGACTACGTCACAACGCGTCTTCGTGCGCTTTCAGGAATAAGTTAAGATCGACCAACTTTTTTGTGCGCGTCCGGAAGAAGCAAAGAACCGGCGCGACGTCACGAAATACGTCACATCCGCAAGCCGCCCGACCTACACGCGCAAAAAGAAGCTTTGGTTTGGACCGCGCTTTAGGCGAGGACTTCTCCGCTTCTTTTTCTTATCTCCTTCCGCGAGGCGCGCGACCCAAAGTCCAGACTGCGCTGTGCAAAAAAAAAAAAAAAAAGCTCCTCTCCATGTTTTTTTTTCTTGCTTCCGCTGGATTTTTTTTATTTTTAACGCCTTTTGCAAGGTGTTTTGTTCGCCCACGCTGCCCATGCATTCACGACCTCACTGCACCAGGATAGAAAAGTGCATTCATTTCGCGTGCGTGGGGGAGGGGGTCAAAATTTTGACGTCCGAGTTGGGGGTGCGTTTATTACGCGAGGGAAAAAAAAGTCGAAATTTTGAGAGCCGACTTGGGGGGTGCGTTCATTACGCGAGTGCGTTCATTGTGCGAGTAAATACGGTACTCAAATAATAGCCACACTATTTATGAACAAGATCCTTGTGTCTGCTTTACCGCACAGCAGATATACAGCCAATCATTGCGTTGCGCAAAAATAACATAGCGAATAACTAGATCGAGAACACAAGTCTCCATACAAATGCAACCTTCACAGATGGTATCTTCGCACGAAGACGTTATCTCTGTCCTGTAAACCGCTGGAATCGTGCTGCTGATCGCGGTGATTGGCAAGCCGCATGCTCCGCGGAAAAGCGAACCCTCAGGTTTTCCTCATAAACAGTGCGGCTATTACTGGAGTAAATACGGTAAATCACACAGCTGTCACTATGGTCCCCGTAAATCACACAGTCATCATGAAATAAACAGATAAATGAGCAGACGTGAAGTGGAAGATGAATAATATAGATTAAGAATAATAATGGTCCTAAAGACCTGTGGAATGCTCTAACCAATGTTTGCGAGAGAACAGCTGAAATCGTTTAAAGATATGAATGTGATTGGTCAAGAAAGATTGAATCCATGCAAGAATGTTAGTCTGTATTGAGCTTTGATAGTTAAAGAAGCAGAAGTCTATGAGACTTCATGAAAAGCTTTGTTCAGCTGGTTTCACTCAAGATGTTCATGAAAGCTTTGGCAAAGTCCAAAATATGCAGTCAGCCTGGGATCCCAGGTTTACAATTGAATGAAGATCACGAGTGAGTGATGAAAAGTTGTCTCACATGAAAATATATTTCGAAAACCATGTTGAGAGGAGGACCTTGTAAACCATAGTGCGCATAATGTAGTAGGGAGGGTATGGCATATTGTTACGGAACACTAGAACGGCCCAGATCTCTTTTAAATAGAACCGAGCAGCCGAGGAAGTTTGGGATGTCGTGGAGTCCCTTAAGGTTCCCCTGGGGGCCCCTGGGCGCCTAGAAACCTGCCGTATTTACATGAATGTAGGTCGACCCATTTTTCAATTTTTTTAAATCTGAAGTGGGGGGTCAATTTGTAATCGAACCAAACCATTTTACCTCCGACAAAACAAAACAATCGCGATATCAAAAATGCCTTGACTTGTTACAAGTTCAGCCAGGTGTACCTGCAGCATTGCGCTATTCAATACTTCTCAATTTACAAGTTTTTTTTTCTTTTATTTGCACAAATAAGTATTATTGATAGCGATTCGAGAATTAGCTCGAATGTATGGCGGTGGACAGTGCAGGGTGCACCCGACTCCCGGGGGTGGCGGCACCTCTTGTAGGAGCCCCTCGGAATGCTGGAACAGCCTGCCTCGCGCCTCATTCCCTTCACTTCTTTTCACAGTTTTTCGCATTATTCACGGTCGCACATCGTTTGATTGAGTGTCAATCATCATGCTGGGGCACCAGCTACATTTTTTTTGTATTGACACGGGTGATCCGGACAGTTTAGGTTTTCGACGCTCATTTATAGTTGTTTTTCATCCAAAAAGCAACCAGCCGACTGCGCTGCTGGACGCGAGTTCGACCTGTCGAAGTGGGTGGTGCTCCAGTGGAAACGGCATTGGGGGGGATCTTAAAGGGGCTGTGCAACGGTTTTGATGTTGAAAGAATTGCCATATTGCATTTTTTATATTGTTCATGCAAGCCCAAGTGACCAAAAACGCGTCACCTTTCCCCGAAAAACTGCTATTCTGCTGCGTAATTGCAAGGCAAAAAACGAATTATTTGCCGATCTGCAGCCGCCCGTGGCGGCTACGGGAACTAAAATGACGGCGTCTCTGGAGGTACGCGGAAGTCAACAAACCCTGTCCCCCTCCGCTGCAGCACTCGCCGTCAGCCCCGTGACGAACCGTCCTTTGTGTCCATCGCTCACCGCGACCTTCGACGAGGCTAATCCTTTCAAAGTCGTCAATCGCGGAGGAAGCGGCTGGGGTTTCTAAAGAGAGTGCCCAAGGGGAAACCACGTGAACCTCCAGAGTACGTCACTCGAAAGTCGCGTGGAGAGTTGAGAGGCACTGCGACCTTCGATTTGTTTCTTTTTTTTAAAATAAGAACTAGCGCTCGGAAGAAAATGCGGTTTTCTGTTTTTCGTTCCATAGGTGACGCAGATTAATTTCCGCAGTTAATTGGCCAAAGTCTGAAAATTGTTGCACAGCCCCTTTAAGGGGACACACCCCCTAGGGGGTCAACTTTTGAACCTTTGTCTTAAAACTAATGAAATTTACAGGGTACGCTGGTGGTCATGCTAGAAGGTGTATAACAAAATTTCAGGTCTGTCGGTTAAATGAAAAGGAAATTAGAGTAGCTTCCATCGGCAACACGCCTACATTGTTTAGTTAATCTATCGTCAGAAATCTATCACGATATTCAAGATTTCTATTCGCTAGATATGTAGCAGAAAGCCTAGAGGGTGCGGCTATGGAACATTTTTTCTAAAAAGTAATATATTTCTATAAATTTTCCCTTCTGCAAAATTGGTCAACTTTTTGGTCTTCTGTGTTTTCGACAAAATGTCAACATTTCTTATTAAAGACATCCGTAAAGTGACAAAAAAAGTTCCATAGCCGCATTCCTTATTAAATTTCAGTCAGGAAAAGGGAAGAATAAGCCTTCCCTGTTTTGCCATTATCAAGCGATAGATTGACTAAAATAGAATTTATACGAAAAGTGGAACGGAGAAAAATGCGTTCAAAGTGCTCCAAACCCTACCTTTTCTTTAGCTTTGGTGGACAGAAAATAATTTATAAAAAATTAACTATGCAGTGAAAATTAATTAAACTTTTCGGGAATACACTTTAGATGGTGGATGTAAATATGTAATTTTTCAAAACCAACTTTTTTTGCAGAATTTTTTTTTCTGGGCAGTGTCTCGCCTTAACAGTGACAGCAAACAAAGAGGCTTCTGTGGGCCAAAGTCTGGATAGTTGGAGATGCCTTTTGCAGTTAGAGGTCAGGCTTACAACGTACGCCGGAGAACTTGCGAAGTGCAAGATTTCGTTGGACGACGCCGTCAATGTGCTTTGAGAACGTAGCAGGGATGACGACGGGAAGGACATCACCAATGCAAATGAACCATGGTCTCTAGTCACGGACAGGGACAGAGTGAGAACGAAGACGGAGCAACTTCAGTTGTCCCGCCTCCAGTGTGAACTTCCTAATTTCGATAATGCCTGGGCATCTCGTGCGTGCTGGAGGCTGGGCTTTTGAAAGAGATACCCTGCCATTCTCACGTGTTCGCTGTAAAATGCGCCTTTAAATTTTTCTTTTTTTTCTTTTTGATGGGTTATGTGGGGTAGTTGACTTACAATCATATAAATACGGTAGTCTGAGAGCCCACGGTCTACTTCTTCACTGTCGGCTTTGTTGCAGCGCTGCGTGAGCCCATCAGCAAGTACGAAGACGACCACGGTGTGGAGCTTGCGGTGAAGAAGCTGTTCATCCTGCTGCCCTCGTCGGTAGCTAAGCATTGACCCGCTGTTAGAAAGCGGGCAGGACGAGACCTGGAGCCGACCACCTCCATCGAGGACGCCAACGTCCCCCGGGCGGGCACCAAGGAGCGCATCTTCACCAACACCGTCTACAAGATCAGGAACGGGGACGGGGAGCCGGTACGTGCGGGTTCCCACGGCGCCGCTCATCGCCCTCTGGGCACGCCGCATGCGCCGCAGCTCGGAGCGCTTGGATTGAATTGGCGCGCCATGGAACCCCGGGATTCTGTGTCGAATCCCCGCCCCCTACCGTTTCAATCACTACAAACATCATACCGGCGTGCAGTCGTGTACTCGCCACTGCGTGATGCACGTTAGAGACCCTATAGCTAGCAGAGGTATAGTCTAAGCTTGTTATAACAGACCTTGATTTTGACCAAGATTTTAGTCTGTTTAAGAAGGAGTACAGTATGTTGTATGCAGGAATGAAGTTGAGTCAATGGCGCAAAGAGGAACTTCACAAATCGGTATGTTATATCCAAATGTCTGTTGTAACCAGGTCTGTTATAATGAGCTTGGACTGTGCTGCACTGGCTAAATTTCTCATCTAGGGCGGAGGCATGGGAGGCCCACCAAGGCCGACTGGCTTTACACTGTCCAAACGTGAACGCGATACAACAACTCCTCTCTCTCTCTCTATCTATCTATCTCTCTCTGTTATCTGTTTTCACGGCGGAGAGGCTGGGAATCGATGTTGATTCAAACTGCCTCGAGGGTGGGAAAATAAATTTATATGTATATTAATCTTGCGGACAAAGTCGGAAGACGCAGGGAGTGCGGTGTGTTTTGAGCTGCGCTGGTCGTCTGTTCACGAGCATTCTGGAGCTTGGAAGTCGTGCTAAATTCTCTATTGCGTTTCGCTGAATTGAGCGGGGAAATGCTCAATTCAGCAAAGTTTCAGCAAGACTCAAATCCACTAAATTTTGCACGTTACATTTTTGCATTACATTTCCACATTACACTTTTTTGAGTGACATTTCTTTATGCCAACCTAGCCCTAGATGCATTCTGTATAAAAACATGTGACTGTGTATTCCATGTTTCTTTTGTGTTTTAAGAATCTTATTGCCTTATATCATTCAAAATTGTCTCGCATGTAAACTTCTTTTCAAATGCATTGTGATTGAATGAGAACTATATCCTGTATTCTTGCTGGCATTGTAATCCAATCATTTTATGTATGTGTTTTAGGCCTTGAAAATGCCTGTACTGTTATTGTCTATGTGAAGTAAACATCTTTAAGATACCTTTGTGCTTTTAAACTGAAGGGGTGCAGACGCACGGCCAGGGACTTCGTAATTTTTCTGCCCCGTCTGCGAATTACACCTGCATAAATAAAGGTGAATTTGGTCAAAACCTTCGCAGGAGTCTGAGGGAATTCGTGGCTATGTGTGCCTCTAACAAATGCCTTTCTCGACACGTGTTCGGGAGGCCCAAATGCAGCGTCCTCCTGCATTGTCGGTCGCATTATCTGAAGTAAGTCTGACAATCTAAAAGCAAGTTATGTTTGTACTATGGTAAATATATTTGAAAAAGAGGATAAGACGCTTTGCCTTTCAGACTGTTTGATATCTGATAAGTTTCTTTTGCAGTTTATAGACTTCTAGACAGCCAGAGTGCAACGAGCGTCGATGACACCCGTTGCGTAAACAAGGTACTAGAGCGTAACAGCAGAGTTTCCGCACCAGAACTGAGCGAGAACCGCGGTTAAACTTTCCGTACTCGTCGGAAGAGACGACATAACATCCCCTCGTAACGTGCTTTGTCGACGCAGTACTACTGCCTGGCGGAAGGTGCGACTCCCTGCTGACGCTGCACGACATGGGGGTGCACAGCGAGCTGAGTGCCGAACAGGAGCGGGAGCAGATGTTGATCTTCTACCACAAGCTGAAGGAGCTGCTGGAGAGACACCAGGCCTGCAGCACAAACTTCCTGCTGGTGCCCTACCAGGGTAGCGTGGCCGGTGGCATCCTTCTCGTATGCAGTAACGTGTGCGACGCAGGTGTAGGCATTGACAGGAGGAGGACGGCCTCTAGCATGCATGCACAGCCAGGGCACTCACGCCCAGGCACCCGAGAGACACCGCCCTCTCGTCTTGTCAATGACTAATATGCGATTGAAACTTTTTTTTTTGTTTCAGCCGGAAGGACATTGTTGAAGCTACTTGCGTGTTACAATATCCCTAGCTCACTTCCTGTAAATGTCGAAACGAGAGGAAAAAGTAGCTTTCGGCGTGCTGCCCAGAAGGCTTCAAAATATTGTTCATCGCTGGCCCTTCGCAGCGGAGAAGCTTCATAGCCGTCGTGCAACCATCGCACATCCATTGTGCAATCGTCGCTTGCCCAAGTTACAGAAGGGAAGTTGCACCTTCTTCAAAGGGGAGGTTTTGCTGGCCAGGGGCTGTGGGCCAGTACACGGATGAGATTGTAGGTGACTCTAAGTTCACTCCGACCAAGGTTTGGGGATAGCCTAATAGCTGAGGTGCTCCTGTCTTACTCTTGCAAGGTCGGTGAGAGGAGGTTGCATCTGTGCACGAGTAGTCCTGCCTCAAAAGAAGCTTTTTCCGAGTGCCAAGCTGCAATCTCTGTTGTTCTCGTGCAAGTCTGGATGCTCCGAACGAAGAGTGAAGAGACGTTTGTGCGGAATAACCTGTTGCTTAACTTGCCATGGAGTGGGGGAAAAGCTAATCCGAAAATAAAATTTAACTCCGATTTGACGAAAAAATGAAAGCCCGTTTACAACTCCTTGTAACGTCGAAGCAGAGCGCAGCTCTTGAGGACGCAGGATGGAAGGGTACTGAGGGAGGGGTCCCTCCTCCCCTCCTCCTCACCTTGTCATCCTGCCTGCTACTTTGACCCGGGGGCCACGTGGCCCCCTTGAGGTCACGTGGACCCCCGTGACGCCGTGGGGGTCGCGTGACCCCCCCCCCCTCATGACCCCCTCCTAAACCCCCCCCCCTAAGGGGGGGCCACAATGACGCTCGGCACGGTGCCGAAACCTCACCATGCCGAAACATCACCGCGGTTACGTCCGATGGCGACGCCGCTCAAGTCGGAAGCGGGCGCCTAAGAGCTGCGCTCTGAAACGAGAAATTAGTTAAAAGAATAAAAATGCTAGGTTCAGTGACCTGTGACAGTCCTCTCCTGGTGTGCAGTCAACAAAGAGGTGACAGACCGCAGAGGTTAAAATAAAAACAATAAATTACGTGATAAAATGCCACGCACGGCGACACATGTAAACCTCAACCCAACACAACACGCGTTCCTCCCACAACACTGACGGAACTTCTGGGCGGTGAGACCACGAAGACAACAAACCGTACACAACCCCCAAAACACTGTGGACCAACGCACTGCTCGCAGCACACACTGCAGCCAAGAACAAAGTTTGCCGCCGCGAAGAAAAATGAAAGTTCCAGGAAAGGAAAGTCTCCACTGCTGGACCCAAAGTCCAGGGGAAAGTTCAAACCAAGTCCGAAGACTCACTGACGTCTTGGGTCCAACGGGCGATGAAGGCTAGACTCGACCGGCGTGGTGGACTGGTTGCTCGGTGGCCGATGCAGTCCAGCACCGCACACACACACACACACACCCTTCCCGAAAAGGGAAAATACCACGCTCGTAGGCACGTATGCTACTAAGGGCAAACGCCGAAAAACAAAACTGGGGCAACTCTTCCCAAAATATTCCAAAACTTCAACTCGCGGGAACAGACGACGGGAGGAATGACCACCTCACCTTCCCGGCCCATCGGGGGGTCGGCGCTACTCCCACCAAATGCGTGGCTTTATAACCTACGGTTCCCCCAAAGTGGAGTGTTTCGCCACACTCCACTTACGGTGGCAATGCTCCAGACATTGCACGCTCTTCCGCCCGATGACGTCATGGAAGTGTCGCGCTGTCGCCGGCCGCGACTCTGGCGGTGTCCCGGTAGCGGTGGTGGGTGTGCCGGAAGCCTGTTCTGCTGCAGGTCGCTCTCGAGCTCGACGGTACACGGAAGCTTCGGCAGTCAGTTGTCGGGATGCACGACGACGGCGACACTCGCATTCGCTCGTGCTTCTTGCCAAAAGTTCTAAGGCCAACTGCCAGGATTGCGTCGTCCGACAGCACGACACTCCGGCTTTTGGGACGTCATTTCTTTGCCACTTCGGGACCACTTTCGAAGCACAGGCAGGACACTAAACGTACCAATGGAGGATGCATTCCAGACACCGTAATATTAACGAGACATTGCAGTACCATTGAGACAAAAATAGTTGCCACATGTCTCTCAACATTGCTAGTTTGTTGGTAGTGTGCATCGACAGATTGGGTTTAGGTATTAGAAATTGCTGCACGGGAGGTCGTCGGCCGTGAAAGGACGAGAAATTGGTGCTCACCAGTCAGTCCTATTGATGACTACAACTTACCGTTTCTCTTTGCAGATAAAAACGCCAACGGCTCTACGAAGAAAGTCTCTTCGGTTCTGAGGGATGAGATCAGGCGTCATCTGAAACTGATGGAAGCTTCTTCCAGTCTGACATCGAGCTAACATATTTTGCAAACAATGAAACTCTGAACGACCTTCCTGCGTTCCTGTTGTTTCATCTCCGTTCTTTATTCTCTGCTTGTACATGAGGGAACAGAAGACTTCCTTTGACAGAATATACACCGATGATAAATTTTGGATTCCTTACACATTTTCCTTTTATTCTGCGTGCCCGGTGCTATACTCCAGCAATGCATTGATACTTGAAACGGAAGTACAAGGTCACACAAATCCTGAGGCTCGCTTTAAATTTGGCTCGCAAAACTGACGCCTTCACGTAGCATTTTCAAATTTTTGTCAAAGCTCTATTAGGGGCGAAGCTTCTTAGGGGCCAGCCATGTTCATCTGTCTGGCGTCCGTCCATCTGTCTGGCGTCCAGTGCTCGTGCTCCTGCTCCTAAGCTCACGTGCTCGTGTAAGGCAAAAAAAAAAATAATAATAAAAACAAAATGTTTGCGCAGTCGACAGGATTCGAACCTGTGCGGGAGAACCCCAATGAATTTCTAGTCCATCGCCTTAACCACTCGGCCACGACTGCGGGACGAGCAGGGGGGCTCTGAGATGTGGTAGTAACTCAAGAGCTGGGGATGTCATGGATGACACATTGCATGTAGCCGCTCAACGTCTATACAGGAGAGGGCGCTGCGGTCAAATGCGTATATAATCGCGTTAAACTTTGCATGCATTGGCTCAACGTTTATAGACGAGAGGGCGCTGCGCAAATGTCAAATGCATATATAACCAGGTTCCATACCACACATTCTCTTCTGACAAGGTTGAAAACGAACGAAAGGCTGAACATGCTGCGGCTCACCGTCTCACGCAGACAAGCACCACCAGAGCTTCGCCCCAATCAACATCATTCACCACGTGGAGATGCAATCAATTTTTTATTCGTGGATTTCACTTTGTGAAATGTCAAGGTGGACTCGCTCGCTCCCTTCATGTCTACCCTTTCCTAGATGGATGCTTAAGCTTGGCCAAGGAAAATATAAACAACAAAGAGAAAGTAGGTGACAGGCAGCCAATCTTGCTGGTTGGGTTGTGAAGTACTCGAAACAGGGCCCGGAGAATGCAGTGTGACGGTTTAAGCAAATGCCGCGAAAGGTTGACAGCACGGAATTGCTCCCATGGTGGGCAAATTCAACCTAGATGTCTACAGAAGCGAGTTTACGCATTCGCCGCGGTGTACTGAAAGGCTGTATCTGGTTGCATGTGGCGCTAGTAGTCGCGGCTGCGGCTGCATGGAGACCTCTGGGACGGCAGCACGCCGACATTCGGGCCTCGCCGAGGCGTTGGCTCCTGTTCATGCATTCGCTTCTGCCCAACGGACTTCGTGCAGTGCCTGCGCTGTTTTGGTTGCCAGTTAAGATAAGGATTGAATTGTTCTTTGTCAAATGTAATTGAGCTTTTGCTGTGATGCAAAGTAGAGCATCAATTTTGGTTTAAACTCAAAGTTTTGTTGTTTTGTTCTTTCGCTTCCCAACGGTCAATCGGTAAGTTCCATTTCTCTGTCAGCGGTCACTAGCGCAGCAGGGTTCACCGTAGTAATATGGATGTTAAAATTTATAGAAGCGCTTGGTGTGACCGCGAATGCACCGGAATTCACTGAACAGTCCAATAATGCAATACACGAAAAGTGGATTTGTGTGGCTGATTTTGAAGAGCCACACCAACCCTGAAGAGAAACAGTCTCAGGAAGAACTTGCATTCCTCTGTCACAATTTTTCCATTCCTCTGTCACAATTTTTTTTGTGTTACAATTGCTCGTCATGATTGATTCTCTCTATGCCTCCTACTACACCGTATCATTGTGCATGTAAATGTGGAACCAGACTCGTTGAACCATCGCATTTGTTAAAGGACATACGCAGCGTAAAAAAAACATTTTTTAACAATCTGGTTAAAAAAAGAAAGTCATAAAACTAATTTGCAAATCGAAAAGAAAAATTTTTAGAGTTCTATTGACGGCGCAATATAAATTTGTAGTGGGCGCCGTGGAATAGAGCCGTTGAATATCTTCTATGGTCTCTAAAAGTTACTTATTCATCTTTGTATTAAGTGAAACAAGAAATGAAGACTAATAAGTGTAACTTTAGAGCCCAAAGGAAGCTCCTGAAAAGCGCAAGCAGACGTGAAAGCTGTGCGCCGGTCAGGTGACGGCGCGGCGCCTCAAAGCAGACGAACTCGCGCGAGGCGGCAGCAGTGGCGGCAAGGAGGTTAGAAGTAGGGGTGTCGCGAACCGGCCTGAGGTTAGAGTCTCAACGAGATTCGGCTTTTTCGAACTTTTAGTGGAATGTTCAGACGAACCTATAATGAGGTTCGACCATATCATGTGCGCTGACAGTAAGCTGGGCTAGTTGGCTCTGGATTGATGATAATGTCGAAGGGATGAATAAGGTGCAGCACTGATTGGTTATTTCAGTTAATACAGTACAAAAACATTCAGTTATTAACTTTTTCAGTGTTTAGAATTAGTTTCTTTTAATTGCAACTGTCCATTAAATTAAAATTACCCTTTGCTTAAAAACAAATTCTCCAAACCTAAACATGCTTGTATCAAGGTCTGGCCAAGTCTGAACCTGTCGAATCTGGTGAAAAGTTCAAAGGTTCGTCGCACCGGTCCAACCAAGTCGAACCCCGATAGTTTGACCAAAAATCTGGTTCGACAAAAGTTCGCGACACCCCTAGTTAGAAGTTGAGTGGCGGCGTGGAGAAACGCGTTGAAATGGCGGCGCACAATGCTCAGCAAGGCGCGTGCGGTGGCGGCGTGACTTGGAGCAGAGCACTAGCAGAGCCACTCACAGAGGCTTGGAGGCGGCGTGCGGCGCCGCGACGGTTCACAGGTCTATCACGTGACCCCGGGCACCAACTACAAATCGTTTTGGACGTTCGTTTTAGGAGCCAGTTTGGCCATTCGTTGGGGGTATAGGAGAGAAATGAGGAGGCGCCATTGGCCGAAAGCGGTCTGGGCGTGTTCCAGGGCGTCTTCAGAAATTCGAATATGACCAACCAGAAGCCGGAAATAATACCCTGGCGGTGGTCGCGAGAAACAAACCTGATAACTGCATTTGAAGTAACTCACGATGACTGAAAATACAGTACTCGTGATGTTTCAATCACGCTCATCCAAAATGATGGTGGAAGAGTGCGACTAGCGGAACGATCGACATAATCCGTACGCCAAGCGCCGAGGGCCGGGAATCTGCCGCCGTCCGAGCGGTCAGCACTCTGTCCTAGCAAAACACAGTTGGGTGGCGCATTCGTTTCTTGCATCTTTCTGCATGATCATGATCAAAACAACACGTGCACCCTATTTTCAACCACAAAGTTACTACACCCTCACTCTTGCGCGCTTTACTAATACAATTCTACGCAACATAGACCTTTAAAGGGCAACTCCGCTCAATTCCGAAAAATTTAGGCTTACATGTGATTCCACTTCACAAAGCACTACTGAACAGCTCTACGTCTTCGGATTCGCGAAATGTGGAATATTATTTGTGTAATCTCAATTGAAACATCAGCTGATATCGAAACCGAAACTTCGGTTGCGTCAGGCAACATTGATCTCGTGGCATCAAAGTCATGGCCACGTCACGTCGAGCCACGTGGTCTTGTGACGTTCGTGGGGGCGAGGTACAGGACACGCGACGCGGGCAGGTCGCTTCGCATGGCGTGGACGGTGATGGCCCGGGGGAGAGGGGGAAGGTGAGAAGACGAAAGAGGAGAGGGGGAGCGGAGAAACCGGACATGCGATAAACGCGCAGGGCAGCGCAAACTAGCGCATCCGCGTTACGGTGATCACGTGGACGCCGTAGAGCCAACACCGGGAGGAGAAACTCATGACGTCATCGTTCAATTTCGCCTGAGAAGTAAAACAAACAAAACGTGAGAATGACGTAGTCATGCCTTTGGCGTAGTGGTTCAACGTTGGCCGCTCCAAACTCCGTCGCATTGACTGCGCTGACGATTGCGCCTCACGTCGCACGCTAGAGTTGGCAGATTTCGGCGACTTGGCTCATTTGAAAGTTTGCTAGCCAGTTTATTAAATATATAGACGGAATTAGATCGTAATATTTGACATGGGGTCTTCCTATATGATATTGAAGAGGGCTGCATAGTTTTCTAAATATCAAAAATGAAGCTTGTTGCGTCTCTTTAAGCAGAACTGTTTCTCGCTACCACCGCTAGGGGATTCTTTCAAGTCTTGATTGGTCAAGAGAGCATGCCAAGCCTCTCTTTCCGAGTCTGCCACACGCTCCTGGCTCTGCCCGCGCCTTCCCATTGACCAAACTCTCTACATACACGGCTCTGTTTAGAGCAAGGAGGTTATAGTCGGGTAGGAGTAGAGCCGTATATGTAGAGAGTTTGGCCATTCGTTGGAAAGTATAGGAGACAAATGAGGAGACACCATTGGCCGAAAGCGGCTGGGCGTGTTCCAGGGCGTCTTCAGAAATTCGAATGTGACCAACCAGAAGCCGGAAATAATACCCTGGCGGTGGTCGCAAAAACAAACCTGATAACTGCATTGGAGTAACTCTCGACGGCTGAAAATATGGTACATGTGATGTTTCAAACACGCTCATTCAAATGATGGTGGAAGAGTGCGACCAGTGGAACGATCGACATAATCCGTAAGCCAAGCGCCGAGGGCCGGGAATCTGCCGTCCAAGCAGTCACACTCTGTCCGAGCGAAACACAGTTAAGCGGCGCATTCGTTTCTTACATCTTTCTGCTTGATCATGATCAAAACAACACGTGCACCCTGTTTTCAACCACAAAGAGTTACTACACTTCACTCTTACGTGCTTATTAAAACCATTTACGAACATAGACCTTTGATCAGAACCAGTGTTGCCAGATGGTCCCACCAAAAAACCGCCAAACGACTGGGAGGTATAGCCCAAATATAGCCAAAGCCGTAAGAAAAATATAGCCCAAAATAGCCAAGACTAAAAACAATGATTTTTAAGCCTTATATTGACAATTTCTCACACTGATACACGTTACAATCTCTGTTTCAACCCTCAGATGCACCACCTTTTGTGTACATTATATTACTTCTGAATCTTTAAAAAAAAGCTTCGAAATTATGAAAATCCGTACAAAACTGGCCCTTCCTTCGCAGATTTTCAGAAGTACAAAACACACAAAGACAGCTTTATTGTGAAGCCCGGGAGATATGATCACACAGTAAAAGAAAGAAATACAGAAGCAGAACAATCAGAACACTGGATGCTTCAAACCAGAACCCCAATATCTCAGGTCCTTACCAATATCCCACCCGTCTTTCTTTCTTTGTGTAGAACATGAGTGTCCCCCATTCTGGTTCACGCTATTTCTGATTGTGCTGTCCATTCTTGGGGTGGTCGACAACTGGAAGGTAGTCGATTGTTTAGCGGTGAAACTGAGGACTTCTCATTTTTACAAACTTGGGTGCCTAAGGATTCTCACAGTGGGCACCAAAGCAGCATTTAGAGAGTTCAGTCTACGTCCGAGCGGAGCCATATGCGTCCGGGTTGAAGGCGTGCTATCGGGCTTGTGGTAATAGTGCAATCTGTTTGCTTTGCTCCACTGCGCTGCAGGGAGACCACTTGAACTTTGCAAGCATTGCTTCACTGCGCATTGTGAAAACACCGAAGTTTGTAGAAGTTTGAAGCCATTCTCCTTCCTCTCTCTCCTCTCGACTAGCCAAAAGAGAAACAATTTATTTCGAAACTTATTAAAAGTTCGAAAATTAACTAGCCGAACCTCAAAGTTCGGCGTCGAACCTGAGGTTCGACAAAAGTTCGCCGCATTCTTAGAAATAGCCCAAAATAGCCACATAGCCAACCACGAAATTTTGACGCCAACTAGAAAAAAATGTAGCCCAATTTGGCTATATATAGCCCAATCTGGCAACACTGATCAGAACTGTTTCTCGCTACCACCGCTAGGGGATTCTTTTCGGCTTCTGGTTGGTCAAGAGCGCATGCCAAGCCCTCTTTCCGAGTCTGCCGCACGCCCTGGCTCTGCCGGCGCCTCCCATTGACCCAAACTCTCTATCTATACGTAGGGTTGTTTGTTTTCGGGTTTTATATTTTCTTTAATTCGGGGGTAGAAATCGGGTGCTATTTTTCAAGCTGATAATCGGGGAGAAATCGGGTTTTTGTGGAAAAATTCCGAAATTCGGGTTTTTGGGGTTAAATTTACAAATGTACTCAATAATACTTTTTTTTTTTTTTTCATCGGAGCGTTTCACGAGCTTCTTAACGCTAACGCGTTGAAATTAGGAATCGGTTTCAAGCTGGTAATCGGGGGGACATCAGGGTTTTCCAGCTCCGATTGCCGCCGGTCGCTTCAAGGGAAGCACTGCCCACGGAATCCTCCTCTCCCTCAGGTGTCTACAAAAACTCCGACCGTTCGAGGGACGGTCGTCTTCGATCAGATATTTCACTATGGAATAAACCTGTTCAGTTTTCCCGATCTTTTTACGCGACTGACTGGCTCAGACGTTGTTCGTGAGAAGGGTTGGACGCCAGCGAGATGGCCATGCTGCCCGAGAGACCCTGCTGGGCGTCGACACCTCAGCGGTCGAAGGGGGATTGATAGTGCATTTTACAAGCTGCGTGCAGCAGGGCCGAAGCTACGTGGCGTGCCAAGGCGGTTCCACCTGCACAGCGGGGGACGGAAATGTCCCTCCGAGGCCTCAACGCCTATTTTCGCTTTTCCTCAGCCGGCCTCTGTAGAATGTCACGGTGAGTTAGGCGCGCTCGTTGGGCGGTTGGTTGAGAGTCGTGTAGCGTCCACAGTGCTGCATGCAGCTTGCGAAATGAACTATAGGTCCCTGTTGTCCCGAAGTAGGGTAGCTAGCGTGTGTTTACCGCAAACTCCGTGCAGCGTAAAAATAAATAGGTTGGTTATGTGGGTTTGAAATTCGGGGAGAAATCGGGTTTAACCCGATTTTCCTGAAACATGTTCGGGGTGTAAAAATCGGGTAAAATCGGGTTTTACCCGAAAACGAACAACCCTACTATACGGCTCTGGGCAGGAGGTGGCGTCCCTATCCCACGATGTAGGAAGGCTCTTTAGGTGTGGAGACTCCTCTGACTGCTCTCCTCGCCCCGTCGGAACGGCGAACATATCACGTCCCCTCCTTTCCTATGTTTTCTCCGCCTGCCCCTGGAGGACGCCAAAACGCTCAGGCCGTCCGCTCGCCGGCCCTTCGCCGGAACGTGGGCCAAGTCCCCCATTGCTTACGCCGCCTATAATCGTTTTCAACTTTTTTTTTTTTTTGCAATGGTGATTTGGGCATAAATGAAATGTAAAAACCAAAGATCCGAATTTAGAAATAGCCAAACATATTTGAATGAATGCGCCGACTGCTCTCCAGCCTGGGGAAACGTAAACATTTTAGAAAGGGAAAACAACGACATGAAAATATTAGTAAAAGAGACGATCACGATAAAGACGTCTGCCGAATGCATCAGTCACATGCTCGGTCGCTGTTCCCTCCGAATTGAAGGCGCCTCATAGGGAATTGTCTTGCATGCGGTAGACGCAGACACAACAGACTGCCCATCTGTTCAGGGCCGGATTCTGTCTGGCGTTCCCGTGGAATGCAGACACCTCCGTCGAAGGCAGACGCTTCTCCGGTTTCGGTCGAACGTGCAAAAGGGTTCGGATCGTATGCGAGTGCGACAGTACTGCAAAGGAAAAAACCGAGATGCAAAGAAGCAGTCTTAAGAAAAGAAGAAAGAGCCTACTGTGCGACTTATAATGTGGAAAAGAACTCCAAAAGCAGCTACAGACCTTTTCATTTCAGTAGTTGCCTCACCGGTGGATAGCGGGCGCTGACGCACTCGGCGCCATTAGATTGCTTCAATTTGGTTGGTTTCGGTTTCAACTTGAACGCGGCTATGTTGCTGTTTCACGTTGTTTTTGCTGAATTTCGTGATTAGATTATTTTCTTTGTAGCACACAACCAATGAAACAGTGGTATTGAGCCACTTTGAGGACTCCGAGGTGTTTTTGAGCTTAAATTGCGGGCATTTTTTTACCAACTCCTTTATGTATCTGAGTATGATTGGTTGCGAAACGTTTGACTGATGTAGAGGGAAGATTACCATCGTCTACGGCCATAACCGATGACACCAGTTTTCCGGAAAACAAACTAATAAAGATACTAACATGTGAATGTAAATAAGAACATCGACAGCTTGATTAGCAATGTTCTGAATCGGCCAGAGCAGATGAACTCGCGAGTTTACCACCCACTGTTTGGTTTTCGTGGGCACCAACCTTTAGTGAACTTCGCAGACTAAAAACGTATCGTGTAATGACGCAGATAATTTATATAAACAAATAATACCGTCTCAGCCTCTTGTTTTTTTTTTTGTTTTTTTTTCTAATTCAGTACTCATCACGTTTTGACAGGCCGAGTAGGAAATTTTTAAATTATCGACCCTGCTAAAGTGCTCATAAGCAGCATTTCGCGATATTGGACCTAGAAATAACTTATTTTTATATCAACATTTGCTTACTCAAGATGCAATATAAGTGACAAGGTCGTCAAAATAAATCTGGCATTTGTCCTCCGTAAAATTGACCAAATAAAATTAAAGGGCGCAGGAAGAGAAATATCTCGGAAAGTTTGGCTGAATTCTAACGCCACGCACCACTTCACGGACCTGTGTGAACAAATATTTATTTTAGTTAACAATTAAAATAGCGCAAAAAAGACAAGGACAAGAAGTACACAGGACAAGCGCTGACTTTCAACTAGTTTTTACTCAGGAAAAGCAGGCATATATATACACACGACAGGCAAAGCAACACCACATAAAAGTTGGCTAATTTTGTGCACGATCATTCAAAAACTGAAACTCATTACTATGAAGAACAATAGAAGTGTCGCTGACACAGGCCGTCCCACTTTTTTTGATAAAGAACGCCTCCAATAGCTCTCGAGCAACCGTCTCTCGGCTTCTAGTTAGTTTTAAATATCAGATCTCTAGACTGGAATTGGCTGGCTTCCCGTGCTCGGTCTTGGTTTCTGTGGCGGAGACTGCCCTACAAAAAATGAAGGGGTTGAAAAGAAAGGTCCCAACGAGGCAGAGAACAAAAAGACCAGAGGTTATCCCGTACATCCACAAGGTTGCCCACAATCTGAAGAAAGTGGCAAGCAAGTACGATGTTCCCGTTGTGTTTTCTGCCCCAAACAAGTTGGCTGGGTTGTGCTCCCGCATCTCTGATGAGAAGGCAAAAGCACCATGTGACAAGAAACACGTCACCCCTTACGTGGACTGCACAGTGGGTGTGGTCTATGAAATTCCACTGAGTTGTGGAAAGGTATACATCGGCCAGACGGGGCGGTGCATCAATGACCGAGCACGGGAGCACGCATTATCAGTAAAAAATAAATACGGCTCGCATTTGCCCATTCATTGCAACACGTGTGGCTGCGTTCCACGATTTCAGCAGATAAAGATTCTGGGTAGAAGCCGAGAGACGGTTGCTCGAGAGCTATTGGAGGCGTTCTTTATCAAAAAAAGTGGGACGGCCTGTGTCAGCGACACTTCTATTGTTCTTCATAGTAATGAGTTTCAGTTTTTGAATGATCGTGCACAAAATTAGCCAACTTTTATGTGGTGTTGCTTTGCCTGTCGTGTGTATATATATGCCTGCTTTTCCTGAGTAAAAACTAGTTGAAAGTCAGCGCTTGTCCTGTGTACTTCCTAAGATGAACCAACTAGCCCAACAACGTACCCTACTAAATATTTATTTGTTTGAACAGGTTCGCTTTGTAAATTTTGGCTTCGCCAGCCACCAAAAGTAAGCCTCTATTCGCTATCGACTATTCTGGACTCAAGTAATTGTTATGCAGACGGCTCTTTTTTTTTTTCGGCATCAGATATTGCGAAATTTAGATACTAACAAAAACTAAAACAACGTACGCAAAAAAATAAAAAACGTTGTCAGTATTGCGCATGCGCCGAACCCACCCAAACAGTGTTTTGATTTGCAAATAGAAGCGACGTTATTTCTTTGTGCACGCTATTCTAAAACTGGCAGTTTCTTAAGCAGGAAGCCCCAACCCTTGTGTTAAAATAAATTAAGTGGATGGCACTGGTTATCTAAATATAATAAATAAATCACTTAAATGACTCGAAATGGGAGCGAGCACAGTATACAATTTCTTAAACTTCATAAGCAAACCGACCAACCGAATATTTACGTCGCAAAAAATATTGAGAACCTCATACACATGTAGGTGTGATATTATGAACAAACAAATCGCCTGATGTTGACGTACCATTACTTCTAGCCTCAGATGAAGTACAAGTTAAACGTTCGTTATCTATCTTCTCCGCGAGTTTCCTCACATAATCAACATAAACTGTTTTTGATATATTATGAATACAAAGAGCGATACTTTCAGGAAATACAGATAGTCTCTTTGCGCTGACTATTTTTGACGCCTTCCGATCCTAATTGCGATATATAAATATATGCGCTTCTTACTGAGAATGTTCCGCCACTATTAATAAAACAAACATCAGTTGTTATAAGGATCTTTGAAACCTCGTGTTGCATTAGTCGTCGAGTAGACGTATCAAACTACAATTTCCGAAATAAGGCAAAAAAAAAAAAAGAACGCGGTGAAACGCGATTAGAAACACGAATACAACGCATCCTCCAAGGCGCGGAGGGAGAGCGGAGCAGAAAGTTGAAGCAACCTAATGGCTGCCGCGTCATGTGATTCCAAGATGGCAGCGCCCATGCGGAGGGGGATGAAAAGATCTATAAAGTGTGTCATACATTAAACAATGTTTTAACAGCGTTTTTTTCTACAGCGATTTTTTTTTTTAAGTTTGTGATGATAATGTTATTTATAATAGAATAGCGAATTTTACAGGACAGAGGAAGGAACTGGAGAGGACGAGCGCTGACTAACAACTGAAAGGTTTATTATCAGGAAACCACGAAGAAAACATACAACAACACGACTCTCTAATCCCGATGGAAATGCGCATGCGCCTCACAAAATTGGGTGCTATCTGTTACACAATTCTGTTGAATTGATTAGAGAGTCGTGTTGTTCTATGTTTTCTTCGTGGTTTCCTGATAATAAACCTTTCAGTTGTTAGTCAGCGCTCGTCCTGTCCAGTTCCTTCCTCTGTCCTTGTAAAATTCGCGCTGTTCCATTATGAATACATACCAACTCGACCAGCTATCCTGTTTGATATTATCAGAAGTGCTACTAATAAAACCGGTTTGTTTTTCTTGACGAGTGTGGTTACTATAAACTTTTGCTGCAATCTGCTTACTCGCTCGGTCACCCTGAGCGAGCGAATGGCGACTGGAAAGAAACCACGCCACGGCTGCTCCGGGCAATTTCGTGTAACTGCAGCGATCCTCCCGTTTTTATGTGTCATCGCGTTCTCCCTGAGCTCGTACCGCACCTCAACAACCGGCCGCCACTTCTCCGGTGTTTCCGCCCAGTGCCCACTTACTCCAGGGCATCTTCTCGTCCCGCGAGGCCTAAGCCTGACATCCAGCCTCCCAGTGACGGACTCTGCTCGCCGTCGCCTTACCAGCTCCGCCAGCACGGCCGCTCTGCTGCTGTCATCTCTCTCGTGCGGACATAACGCGTCTCTACTCCTCAGCGGTGACGTTGCTCTCAACCCTGGCCCTTCAGCACTGGCCTGCGCACGCTGTGACAAACGTGTTAGCGACCATCAAGCGGCCCTGTGCTGTGATACTTGCGATCACTGGTGCCACCGAGGATGTATTTACATGCCCCTTCGAGAATATAGGCGCCTCAGTCGCTGTGACACGCCGTGGTCCTGCTTTCGGTGCACTCTCCCACCATTCTCTGACGACATTTTCGCTGACGCTGACTCCCTTTCGGCCAGCGTTGGCGGCGGCAGCGTCCTCCGATCTCCCAACAATCCTGCACACGGTGGTGCTCCGGGAGCTTCATCACCTACCGCGCAACAAGCAGGCATCAACAAGACAACCAGCTTCTGGTATAATAACTGCCGAAGCCTAAAAAACAAGTTGCTGGACTTTCAAACACTCTGTGCGTCATCTCCACAAAACATGACTTTCCTGCTCACAGAGACCTGGCTGGATCCCAGCGTAGCTGACGGCGAGCTTCTTAGCCTCGACGACTTCACCATTATCAGGAGGGACCGACAGGGTGTTGGAGGAGGCGTCATGATGGCGATTCCGTCACAGTTCTGTGTAAACCGCCGGACGGACCTCGAGCACCCGGACTTGGAGGGACTTTTTGTTGAGTACCATCTTCCCCGCGGACCCATACTTGTATGCTGCGTCTATTGTCCGCCGTCATCGCGTGAGCAATCATACAGGCTTCTCGACATATCGCTACAGAGCGCATCACAGAAGAACTATACCAACATTCTCGTGTTTGGAGACTTTAACTGCCACATTGACTGGCTGACACACGATGACCCCGTCCCCTGCGACTGCGCTGATGACACCCTACTTGATGCCGTGACGACTGCTGGCTTTGCCCAGGTATGCTCTGAGCCTACGTACACGACGCGGAGCGGTGCACCCAGCTACCTGGACCTCGTGTTTACGCCCGACCCAACACGGGTAATGTCGTGCGAGGTGTCCCACGGTTTACCGGGAAGTGACCACCGTGCTATTGAACTGGCCTATGCGGTGACTGTGCCTCGAAGGGGGTACTTTGCACGGAAATTATGGAGGTACGACCAAGCAGACCTGGGCCACTTGGCCATGCTTGCCCATATTGCACCCTGGTGCATGACATCTGGTGGCGGGGACAAACTGGCCAATTATGACCTCTGGTGTGATTTCGCGGCTGCAATTCAGCGGGACTCTGTACCATGTGCCACCAAAAGTACAAAACGAAGACGTTCTCCCTGGATAACTCGAGACATTCTCAAAGCCGCTAGACTTAAGCGGACCCTATTTAAAAAGGCTGCCCGCACCAAATGCCCAGCCACGCTTCAGCTTGCAAAGGACCAGCAACGTCGAGTAAAGACGGCCATCTATGTCGCTCACCAGAAATATGTGCAAGGCATTGCAAGAAAGGCCAAAGATGACCCCAAAGTGTTTTGGTCGTATATCAGCCGAGTGAGAACAACATCCCAACGGCCTTGTTTCGCCCACCAGAACCACGTCACTGACAAACCGCTGGAAATCGCCAAACTCTTCGCTGACCAGTTTTCTTCGGTCAATGCTAGGTTAACATCAGACTGCTTGGATGGCTCCGAGCCGGATGACCACCCTCAACTGCACATGCACAGTGGTTCTCAGACGGGACTCTCCTCCATCGCCTTCTCATCTGAGTCACTACGGGAGGCCATCAGTAAAATCAGGCCCACCCAAGGTGAGGGACCAGATGGAATATCACCTGCTTTTTTCAAGATGATCTCACTTCACGCTCTACCGTCGCTGTCAATGGTTTTCCAGGGCCTCCTGGATGAAGGCATCGTGCCAGAGTCCTGGCGGCGGGCCCTTGTTACCCCTGTTCACAAAGGACATGGGAAACCCTCCAACGACCCCCGAAACTATCGTCCTGTGTCGATTACATCAATTGTGTGTCGAACCTTTGAGAGAGTTGTCAACTCATGCCTCCTGGATTTCCTCGAAAACACTTCACACATATCGCCATCGCAACATGGGTTTCGTCGAAACAGGAGTTGCGAAACTGCTCTCGCTACTCTGTCCCACTACATCAGCAACAACATAGACAACCGAGTGGCAACAGACCTGGTGCAGTTGGACTTATCGAATGCTTTCGACACCCTCAACCTAACCATCCTGAGGCAGAAATTGGGTGGGGCAGGCATAGGCGGCCCTTTGCTGGTGTGGCTGTGCGGCTTTGTTGCAGACCGCAGCCAGCAGGTAGTATATAGGGGCACTCGCTCTGATGAGTGGAAGGTTGGGTCAGGCGTACCGCAGGGCTCGGTTCTTGGACCGACCTTGTTTCTTATATACGTAAATGACATGCCGCAGAGCGAGAGGCTTCTGGTGGTCCAGTATGCTGACGATACTTCCATCCTGTCGCCCGCCTCTGACCCCAGCAGCTGTCAGCACCTCCAGGACTACCTTGAGGAAGTGGAGCACTGGGCCCTTGCTAACCACCTCCATCTGAGCCCCAACAAGAGCGGTGTGATGCGTTTCAGTGCCAGCAGGAAAACTGATCCACCCGGATACAGACTTATGGGCGCCAACCTGGTGCCCTGCAAGACGCTCACCATCCTTGGAGTGGTGTTCTCTCCAACGCTGGATTTCTCAGCCCACATCGCTGGTGTTGTTGCCAGGGCCCGGCGTACGCTGGGCTTTGTCGCTCGTGTTACGAAATCCTGTGAGCCAGGTGCGCTACGCACTCTGTACACGGCAATGGTGCTCCCAACTCTTGAGTACTGTTGTTCCGTGTGGTCCCCATCTCAGCAGCACCTGGTCGACCGCATCGAGAGCGTCCAGCGAAGGGCATCTCGTACTATTTGCTGTAGGGTGGGCGGCAATGCCTTCGGGCCGGACACAACTTACAACGACCGGCTGAGGACACTTGGGTGGCGTCCCGCTTCGACACAGGCGACAAGTGTCCCGCGTGAGCCTGGCATGCAGGGTCCTGGACGGTTCTTTGACCGGCTCGTACCTCACTACAGTTGTGCGAGTTGGGAGGAGGACTGGACAACCCGAAGAGCTGCGGGGGAGAACGATGCGCCACAGTTCTTCCACGCTCCCAGCAGCCATCAAAGAGTTCTTGAGACTCCCCCTGAATGTGCGGAGCCCTCTGCCGACCAACAAAACAGAATCCAAGGAGCTATCGAGGGTGTATGGGGCCTCTTTGGCATCCTCGTGATCAACACTACCTCTCGTCTTCTCTTCCCCTCCCTTCCTTTCCGCAGTGGTCACATTAATTTATTATTCACTCTGTTTAAGTTATTGTTTTGTTCCCGCAGGTGGTGGTGGGCTGACAGGCGCTCCGCGTAAGGGTTCTCACCTATCTGTCCAGCCCCGCACACCACCACCTGCGCCCCTGGAAGTGCAAATAAAATTATTATTATTATTATTACATGCAAATGTAAGTGTAATAACAAAGTAAACAATTCAAAGAATGCTGCTTTCATTAATTTCTGCGTGCAAAATGTGTAAGTTCGTGCCAATTCGACCAGCAGTTCAATTTAGCAGTACCTAAAGGCGGCCTTAAAATGTAAAAAAATAATCACGTTAGCTGCCCCACATGTTGAAAAAAAATTTGTTTTAATAGTCCAGTAGAAACAATGAAAATTTGCGAACCCAATGTATCTTTTTTTTTTTTTTAGAGAAGTCATGGGAACGGTGCTTAAAACAATTCAGTTCCGTATTATCCGTTAACAAGGTTTGTGTTAATCATTCTTTATTTTTGTGCATTCTTTTTTTTTCTTTCGGTCGCACTCAAGTTATTGTTTACCTGCGGTACAATCAGAGTTTATTCATTTTACAAACGCTTACCGACGTTTTTATTGCGCTACTGAGGAAACAAACGACGGAATGTCAGCTAGGCTAGAGATTATCTACAGGAGAGGGATGTTTCTTTTTCACTCGTAGACTGCCGCGTCGACTGGTATTATGGAGTTACTCATGTTTGTCCGTCTGCTATTTTTCGGGTTATGAAAACTTCAGTGTGCTGAGGAGATGATAGTTGAATGGCCCCACCTACATACAACATCGTACGCGAACCCGTAGCCACCGGAAAGCAAGCTGCA
The DNA here is from genome assembly GCA_037355805.1 of Ixodes ricinus. Classification (NCBI taxonomy): domain Eukaryota; kingdom Metazoa; phylum Arthropoda; class Arachnida; order Ixodida; family Ixodidae; genus Ixodes; species Ixodes ricinus. Next base: position 12,529 of record JAZHYW010002413.1, on the reverse strand, counting down.
CGCCGAGCAGGCAGCTAGCACAGACAGCCCGGTGCGCTGCCGGATGGCCTGAAACTTACGGCGCCATCTGGGGTGGCGGTCACGGCGGAGAGCGGAGTTTCTACACCTGTATACTGAAAGGTAGCGCAAACCATTGTCTGAAATGGGGAAGAGAAATTTCTCCTCGCCGATGCCGTTTCCCTCTCAAAAGTTCTCTTTCCCTGACCTTTTTCAGAGATCGCTAGGCGCATGCGCCGACTCTGGGAGAGGGGAGGAAAGGGAAAGGCGCCATTTTTGGGGGCTCTCTCGTCCGCTCAGTCGCTCAGACAGTGCTGGTTCGGCTTGACTCCCTCCGCTATTCTCGCAGCTTGGCTTCATAATCGTCATGCCTCACAACTGCGCAGATGTTAAGTTGCCCAAATAGCAGTAAAAAATGGTTAAAATGCAAGATTTTAGAGTTCCAGCAGCCTTTTCCGGGTGGTGCACGAAAGCACCCGATGTCACACACAACGTCCTTTTTGCCCCGCTTTCCAAAGCCCCCTTTCGGGAGCCTATGACGCGAATCCCCGTGTCAGGTGGCCGGGTGCTCAACGTGACGGCGGGGACATTCCGCTTTTAACTAAATGCAGTAAGTGTGCATGAGAGGCTGTGTAACGGAATCATGCCGTACTCGGTACTCAAGTAAATATTCACTGGCTAAAACTTTCCGTTCTTCAGGCGTGCGCTATACACAACCCCCCCCCCTCCCCCAATATATCAGTTACTGGCAAAACATTTAAAGCGTGCGAAATGTATTCAAGCCTTCCGGCGACAGAACCCTGACGGAACGCCTTGGCAACTAACCGAGAACTCCCCTTTTGCAGGCCCCACTTCGTCGGAGGCTCGTAAACGTGCTGAATTCAGAGAAATTGTTTTTAACAAACCGTTCCTTACTTTTCGACGGTGCAGGCGAGCCTTCGCGATATCAAGACCGCCCGGATCTCACCCCGTCCTAGTTTGTGCCCCGTGCGCTCGCGCGGTACACAGGACGGCGAAGTGACGGCAATAGCTGAATACAGGCGTCAGAAACAAAATCAGCTGTTTATAGTCGCGGCCTCATAAACGGAGCTCATAAGCTTCGCACAAGGTGGATAGGCGGGTTGGGATCGAAACTGGTCACCATTACTTTCATTACATAACACTCTGTCTTGAAAGCCGACCCCTTTTTCAGTTGCTCGCACGACGCGACACTGAAGTGACGATTGAGTGACTCCAAGTCGACGGAACCGATGCGGCGTCGGCGGTCTATCCATCTCTGAAGATATAAAGACGAATGAGGTGGTCTGTATAGTAGACAGTGGCTTTTGTTTATCTTCCAGAGTCGTCCTCAGCCATTTCGAAAAAATATGCACGCGAAGCGACGACAGAAAGACACGTTCAGAATTGCGAAAGGCGGAAAAACGCCACCGGAGAGCACACGTGAACACACGGATGGCTCTGACACGGGCCGGGAGACACGCCAAGCGCTGGCGCGGACGACGGAGCGACGGATTGGGAGCCCCCAAAACTGTTTCGAGCGATTCCCGCGAGGGCGCGCCACGATCGTCACCAAACTCTGAAAAAGGTCCCATGTTACGGATAAAAAAAAACAGGACGCGGGATGGCCAAAAAAACATGATTTTCGTGTAAGGCTCGTCAAATTATGAGGCGCTGGAGAAATGCAGCCTTCTGCGTTAAGTCCTTATTTCGAACTCTTTTTGTTCGCCTTCCGCCCATTGAAAAGCATGCGGGAGGGGCCTTAGAACGCACCTGGTATCGCTTCGCCGCGGCGTTCTTCCGCAAGATAAAGTTCGTCTGCGTTCCTCGCCGTCACCATGGCAACGAACGCCGAATGACTGGAAGCACGCACGGTACCGCCGCGTGAAGCCAGCAACAGCTGACGCCATTTTACGAACGCCGTCTGCTAGCCAAAGCCGAACGCGGTAGGCCAGATCAACCGCCTCCGCCGGTGCTCGATCGCCTTCGGCGATCGAGCACCGGCGGAGGCGGTTGATTTCTTTCGCATGACCCCTCCCGCATGCCATGGTGACGGCGTTCTTGTCCTCAAGCTTCTTCAACTGGTCCTCGTTGTTCGAGTGGTACTGATTGGCTTTGCAGATTCGCTTTAGTGCTCTCGAGGGAGCCTCGTTCTGTTTGTGACTGGTGACAATTTGCAGCTGTTGACTAAACTTCTCGATATTTTTTTATAGACTCCTTCCAGTTCACCTCTTTCTTAGGCTTCTTTGTAACCTCCTCATATGTCAGCTGGCAAGCAAAGATCAAGTCATTCAGCTTTGCTAGAGTATTTGCCTTCTTTTCCAGCTCCTCTCGCTCGATCACCAGATTGAGCATCTCGATGACCTGATAGTTGACTTCCTGACTGTATACCTTTCTTGTTCTTCTTCGGTCAGTTTGGTGATTAAGGGCCAGCTCGATGTTATTGGCCAGCAGATTCTTCACATTGGTGTACAGTTGGCTATTTGTTATGGTCGCTGGCAGCGGCCGGTCTCTTTCTTCGGTCACCTAACCATTGCCCGATTGAGTAGGCAGTTGTCGATTTTTCCACCGGGTATACTTGTTTTTCATCGTTGTCGACGTTACATTCTGGTTATGCTTCCGATTATACTCGATTGTTATTTTTGGCCACCAACCGTTGGGCATCCGTCCATGTGGTCCTTTACTGCGCTCGATCACCAGGGCCAACCATCCTTCTGGTGTTGTCGTCTCCCTGTCGGCTCGCCTCACGATCGCCGCAAATGCCACTTCTCTGTCGCCGGATTCCTCATCATCATCGCCGTTCGGGTCGGTTGGTGGTTCAGTTGGTTGATGGTCATCGCCTGTTGGGTTGGCACTGTTGTTATCGTCGGGGATGGCTGCTGGGGTTGGTGCCGAATGCGTCGAGGGCCGTTGCACTCGCGAGACGTCGTTGATTCCGGAGGGGTTTTCAGTTCCGACGCTCGGAGATTTGTTATTTTGCGTTTCCATCCCTGTTTGGCAGTGACACACTCGTTGGTATTTCGACACACACCAAAACACCAGTATCTCGGCACTCACAAATTTAGAAACACAACCGCCATGGACGTCTTCTTGTATAAGTAGACCTTGTATCACCTTGTATAAGTAGAATATAGAAAAATACTTTGCAAAATTCTGAGTGCCGTCTCCCCTGAAGTTAATTTTCAAAATAATAACTTGACCTCTAAATTCATGTTTACGGAAAAAAGTACCTTCTAATGTAATGAATGTTAAATCTTTTATCTTTGTAAAAAAACCATTGCATCCGAAGTGCTTGTCGTATCAGGTACACAACAGAAATACACACACACAACATGATTCACACAAGTATCCTTCACAGTTCCAGAACAGTTGTATCCATCCACTTCACCAGGAAAAAAATGATTGCATCCAGGGTACTTGTCATAAATAATGTGGTGGCAGGTCAGAAACATTGGCGGTCATGTCAGGTACACAACAGGAATATGCACAGAATTTCTTCACAACTTGTTACGGAAAGAATTAACAAAAACAGAACAGTTGTATCCATCCACTTCAGAAAAAAATGATTGCATCGAGGGTGCTTTTATAAATAATGTGGTGGCAGCGTAGAAACATTGGCCTTCATGTCAGGTACAGTGCGGATGCACATAAGGATCCTTAGCAGTTCGAGAACACTGAATCTTTAACATCATAAACCGGGAGTGAGAATTGAGGCTTTTTTATATTTGATGGCACAGTGGCAATGGTCTAGTGCTTTCATTCTTGTTATCAAGGTATTGCTCCATCTGGCCAGTCTTTGTCATGGACCAGTAGAAACTACTGGCCCTTAAATTGTGTAAGTTTCCTATACATCTGGCGCACCCTTTCCAGGTGGGTGTCCTGTGTCATTTGTTTTCCAGCATGATGCAGTCGCAGGTTGATGTAGCGTTCTGCAACACTTCTCACAAGAAGGACGTAATGATTCTCGAGCGGGCCAGTATCGTATATGTGGTCACGAATCGAGACAAACAGGCCTTTGTCAATGAATGCTTCAAGCACATTGGCAACCATTTTGTGGGCAATGTTCTGTCCCGACAGTTTTCCACTGTTGATGACGGTGCGGACTTGCTGCTCACATTTTCGTGCAATCTTTATCACACTCTCCGACGGATAAAGCAGTCCTCCTCTGGTCTTGCGGCGTACCAGTGAGTAAGTTGAATTGGCATTGGGCTCTGTTGTCAACGAGCTGAGGCATATCTCACACAGCAATGATCTGCGCAGGCTGCGTACAACAAAACCTGCTATGTAGGTCACAATCCGGCCGCAGCATTCTGTGATGTAGCCAGGGTTGAGGCAGTAGTCGTGACTGGCATCTTCACTTGCCTCATCTTGAGGTGGCAGCAGCTTCCAACGAGGAGTTGTGTAGTTGAGAATGTCTGCGGCTGGGACTGTGCCACTGCTTGCATTGAGTATGCCAACCTCATCCAATGGTAGGCAGTTTCCAGTTTCTACATCCTTGATTTCATTTTGAATGATGAGCCTCTTGAACGCTGCACTGAACTGTCGAGCAGTGGGGTTGTCATTCTGCCGTCCAAAAGACCTCACTGTGCCAAAAAACAGCTCTAGATGGTCCTGGCTTACTTTGTGTGCTGGCAGATATTTCAGCAGCTGCTTCTCAATGACCAGAAAGTTGTACAGAGCCAACAGGCTCTTCATGCATATCCTGAAGCCAAGAAATCCTGTCTTGCGTTTACTGTGAAGCAGGGTTGGCCCACCATGAGATTCTCGCAAGGATGACAAGTAGGCATCTGCCTGCCTGAAGAAGTCCTCCACTTGCCTGATGTTTTGGGGACAGAGAGGCTTTTTCCAGTTCTTCTGGTGCACATTTCTAGAGTTCAGGACATCAAAGAGGTTGTTGAAGATCCGCAAAAATGTCTCTGTTGGCTGGGACCCCAGAAATCCCGCGACACTGAGGCTGCGGCACTCATTTAGGGCGTCGGCGACTGACATGCTCAGGACCTGAGCTGCCAGGCTCACCTTCATTGGTTGTCGTTTCCAGTCAACGTGGGACAAACGGAGCTTGTTTGCAAGGTGTAGCCCTTCGTGTTGTTGCAGGACATGGAGCTGCTCGATAAAATGCCATGCAACGGCCTCACCGTCAGGGCCGATGAAAGCCTTCTTATCACAAAGTGCATTCCGGACAAGTTTAAGCATGTGGCATGGGTCCATGAATGTTGCCACAGGTTCTTGTGTGACCGGGTGTGGAAATGTTGTCCTCAGGTTGGCCATGTTACTGAAGTCGCATCCAAGCTCCCGAAGCATGGAGAAGTTTGCGGGTTCTCCATCACATGTTAGCGAGACAACAAGAGCTCCAGCTTCATGGGCATGGGTGAGGCCCTGGACAACAAGGTTGGCGCGCTGTTCTCCTCCAAGGCCATCAACGAGGAAGTATCCAAGAGGAATCTTCCATCTGCCATTGATGGCCACTGCCATGATGACAAATGCATTTTTAGCTAGCGGCAAACTGTCATCGTCAACTCCGCTTCCCACGTCCATGTAGCCCGCATACTTTTGGCCATCCCACTCCAAGTGTCGCCGTATCGACATTTCGTCCACCATGAGGCTGCAGATGGTGGCAATGCCTGAGGTTGTGTTGGCTTTGGTCTTCAGCTTTAGTGCCCTCAAGGCCTCTTCAGAGAAGCCAGGCTTGCCATCAATGGACTGGTACCACTTAGTTAGAGTCCTGGGATGGGGTAGGCATGTATCAAAAACCTTGCGCACGTAGGTGTAGGCACGTGGAGAGTAAAAATGCAGGGTCAAGGCAAAGGCTCGTAGTTCTGGTGAGTACTGCGTTGGTACAGGTGCTCCTGTGTGCTTGGCAAGCTGTCGTTGTAACAGCTGCTGATTTGCAGCACCAAAGCTCTGCAAGACAGCACCGTCTTCTTTTAGCAAAATATTTTGCTTTACCAGGTCACTGACCACAGTCTTCAGTTCAGCATTCCTCTTGGTTAGCCGACGCTTGGATTGTTGTAGCCGTTTGATCGCCTTAGAATCTTTGATGTGCTGCTCGGTGAAGTGCCGCATGCGGGCTTCTAGGAATGCTTCTTTCTTCGTTTGTGCAGGCGTGACCTACAGTAAGAAACATTTGAAACAGTCAATGTGTTTAGTTTCACCTACATGTTGCATATATCATGTCAATCAGTGAAGTAATGGCTACAGTTGCACTCAGAGTAAAATCAGAATTTTAAGTTGCATGGCAATTGATTTTTGTGCATAGCCTTTATGCAAAAAATAAGCTTTATGAGCTTTATGAAGTGCATAAGCTTTATGAAATGACCAACAAAGTAGCCCAAACAACCACTCTTCTTAGCTTTGGACACCTTTGATTTGGTACAGATTTTTCAAAACATTAATATTTCAGAGATGAGAGCGTGAACTTGTGTGTATAGTAATTTTAGGTATGATATATCAAAGGTATTATAATACTAAGGTGCAAATAGTAATCCACTGAAATGAGGAGCTTAGAAGAAAGTTAATATTTTTTTAATAGTTTGAATGTTTTGCTCAATTTTTTATGAATGTGCTTAAACTGCACATTTTAACCGAGGCAACAAACAATTGTTTTCTAATTTAGTGTAGGTACAGAAATATATTTCTAAATGAAAATGCTGAGTTTATTTGATTATGGTTATTGTGAAGTATATGTCTCTCCACCACCAAGGCTCAGCTAAGTTTAATCTAAATTATTTCATGACTCTGGCATTATATATAGTCCTATAAAGGTTGAAGGTACATGTGAGATTTGATAGGCCTCTCGCTATACCCAAATATAATTTCTTCCAACATCGCGAAACCCGAGATCAAGGGACAAAAAGGGACGATAGAAACAACATTTTCGAAACGCTGCAACTTCCCCTTCCGGGTTTATAAGGAAACCCACAACTGTCCTTCAGACATGTGACATCGATCGCAACATAACATACTCCAGATATCACAATCACTGTGACCCCAAGCCGTTCACAACCTTAGAAAGCAAAGGAGAGCCCCTTGTTGCAAACTAAAAGAGATGACCAATATTGGTGCACACATACAGCTTAATTGTCAGGATATTGTAGCCTAATTCATTTTGTAGGTAAACAGGTAACCAACATCTATCAGGCATAATCAACATTCACCACACCACGTTCCCACCATTTTTTTTTCTTTCTGAATCTGGAGGTATGCTTCGTCATAAAGCAGGAGACTGCACTGTGGTGAAGCCTCAGTGAAGGCTCGTCGCGATTCGCGCGATCGCGGTGTCCGCTCCGTGCGTGTCGCTTCTCCGCAATGCACCCTACTTGCTGAGAAGCCTACTGAACGGGGCCAAATATTTCTCTTAGCTTATTTCCCTAGTGCTAAAGTTTAAAACATTAGTTAATTTTGTGACAGAAATACAAAAAAAAACAGACAGAATGAGAACCAACACTGGCGAATGAAGCATCGGTGAGCTTCTCATATGTATAAGAAAATGGCGACACTTATGCCAATCATTTAGTTTCTAGTCTTTGGGTGCACTGACACTTATTGGTACATACAGGTGGCAGTATTGCTCAAAGCCAAGTGGGACAAGGCAGGCACTCCTCGTGGCTCTATGTGTATCATGCTGTCCAAGTTAATAATTATATATTTATTTTTAATATTTGTCAAGGAACATGTTGATATACTAAATATTAGTTCCACAACTTGAACAGTGAAAAATTTCAGCTTTCTATCTAAAGTTGATATGACAAGAAATGAAAAGATTAGAGACAGAATTTATTTTGGGTTAAAATGTTGATTTTGTTGAGTAAATTTTGGTGTAATTTGTTTTATAATGCTGGGTCACCTCTGAAACATTTTTGAGCATCCCAAGTTTCTTACCACTGGGATTTCGTGACTTGTTGAGGGTTGAGGCACGAAGACACGGCTTGTCCCTGGTGTCTAGAAAGTGAAAAAAAAAACAAAAAACAGTGAAAGATTATTGTAAATTATTTTCTATGCATGATATCTAAATAATAGTAACATACATATTTTATTGTGTTAAGGTCTACTCGGTATATAAATTTGCTCTCTACATAAATGTTTCAATTTCTAATGCCAAAAAATGTGGTATACATATATATTTTGAAATAAATAATTTTAATTCTAAGTAATTTATTTCCTCAAGGAAAATATCTGTATGCAACGGCATGCAAGGCTAGACAGGAAAATAATAACCTCCAATCTAGATTGTGAACAAGTCGTACATTACTTCGTCATGTCCCTTTGTAAGTATTAGCCTGTTGTCCCTGGGCAAGTCACTTGTATTGTGAAAATGTTTAGCTTAGGCTCAACCTACAGCCAACATACATATTATAGTGTAGCCTGGTCTACAGAGAGAAGTACGCACTGAGGGTTGATCTAGCTAAAGTACTCACCTCGAAGCCTTGCTCCATTGGAGCCTGCAGAATGAACTGCATGGCCAGTGGCTGGGCGGGTTCCTGTAAGGGTTTCTATCAGCTGAGCTTTGTTTGGCCTATGCGATGCAGTTACCTGTGGTCCCTCCTCGGCAGCGGTGACCTGGTCTGTTGCGGTTTGCTCCTACAAGAAACATACACATTATGTGTAGCCTGATCTAAGGAGAAAAGTATGCTCGGGGTTGATCTAGCCAAAGTACTCACCTCGAAGCCTTGCTCCATTGGAGCCTGCAGAATGAACTGCACGGCCAGTGGCTGGGCGGGTTCCTGTAAGGGTTTCTATCAGCTGAGCTTTGTTTGGCCTATGCGATGCAGTTACCTGTGGTCCCTCCTCGGCAGCGGTGACCTGGTCTGTTGCGGTTTGCTCCTACAAGAAACATACACATTATGTGTAGCCTGATTTAAGGAGAAAAGTATGCTCTGAGAGTTGATCTAGCCAAAGTACTCACCTTGAAACCTTGCTCCATTGGAGCCTGCAGAATGAACTGCACGGCCAGTGGCTGGGCGGGTTCCTGTAAGGGTTTCTATCAGCTGAGCTTTGTTTGGCCTATGCGACGCAGTTACCTGTGGTCCCTCCTCGGCAGCGGTGACCTGGTCTGTTGCGGTTTGCTCCTACAAGAAACATACACATTATGTGTAGCCTGATCTAAGGAGAAAAGTATGCTGGGTTGATCTAGCCAAAGTACTCACTTCGAAGCCTTGCTCTATTGGAGCCTGCAGAATGAACGCACGCCAGTGGCTGGGCGGGTTCCTGTAAGGGTTTCTATCAGCTGAGCTTTGTTTGGCCTATGCGATGCAGTTACCTGTGGTCCCTCCTCGGCAGCGGTGACCTGGTCTGTTGCGGTTTGCTCCTACAAGAAACATACACATTATGTGTAGCCTGATCTAAGGAGAAAAGTATGCTCTGAGGGTTGATCTAGCCAAAGTACTCACTTCGAAGCCTTGCTCCATTGGAGCCTGCAGAATGAACTGCACGGCCAGTGGCTGGGCGGGTTCCTGTAAGGGTTTCTATCAGCTGAGCTTTGTTTGGCCTATGCGACGCAGTTACCTGTGGTCCCTCCTCGGCAGCGGTGACCTGGTCTGTTGCGGTTTGCTCCTACAAGAAACATACACATTATGTGTAGCCTGATCTAAGGAGAAAAGTATGCTGGGTTGATCTAGCCAAAGTACTCACCTCGAAGCCTTGCTCTATTGGAGCCTGCAGAATGAACTGCACGGCCAGTGGCTGGGCGGGTTCCTGTAAGGGTTTCTATCAGCTGAGCTTTGTTTGGCCTATGCGACGCAGTTACCTGTGGTCCCTCCTCGGCAGCGGTGACCTGGTCTGTTGCGGTTTGCTCCTACAAGAAACATACACATTATGTGTAGCCTGATCTAAGGAGAAAAGTATGCTCTGAGGGTTGATCTAGCCAAAGTACTCACCTCGAAACCTTGCTCCATTGGAGCCTGCAGAATGAACTGCACGGCCAGTGGCTGGGCGGGTTCCTGTAAGGGTTTCTATCAGCTGAGCTTTGTTTGGCCTATGCGACGCAGTTACCTGTGGTCCCTCCTCGGCAGCGGTGACCTGGTCTGTTGCGGTTTGCTCCTACAAGAAACATACACATTATGTGTAGCCTGATCTAAGGAGAAAAGTATGCTTTGAGGGTTGATCTAGCCAAACTAGTCACCTCGAAACCTTGCTCCACTGGGGACTGCACGGCCAGAAGATGGGAGGGTTCCTAAAGAAATTAATGCAAATTAAGCTGTTGACTGTCTAATGAATGGTAAGCATTTGGTAAATTGAACTAGTGAACGTCTTATTCATATGGTCATCATCTGTGCCACCAAAACAATCAACCACTGCAATTAATGCTCCCATATGACTACGAAATTTCTTTGTTGTCACCATACACTCTTTTTTATAAAAACATGAAATATATAAGTTTCCCAAGTAATCTTTTGAATCATATATTAACAATGTTAACTATTATCTTTGTTTCTTTCTGTGCTGAATATGTACCTGATGCAAAAAAAATGATGGAACTGCATGTTGACGTAGACGAGCGCATCCTTTCGAGGTTTGGTCCAGGCTATTGGGGTGAAAATGCTTAGAACACATTCTGCCGTCTTTTGGTGGTTCCCAGCCATCCTCTTTCCCTAAAGCCTTGACCCATTCAGCTCGAAGTTGGGGATTTCTTGGAAAGCTGTAAAACATTATTAGTTGTCACTACATCATCTTTGCGTGAGCAGCGGTCCGCCATCTTATGCATTTTTAACATTCTGTTTAGGATTGAGGACAAATGTTCCTCTCATATTCTGGTGTCGCAGATATAGTATGCTGCCTTATTGCTAAGAATAAATGTATAACTTTGCTAACCTTGATGGCACTATCCTTTTTTAGTTATGGCCCAGTATGCTTATAGCTTACATCTCCCTAATTCTGCTGTCATTGAATTTCAAATGGTGGTAAATATAGACGATCCAATATATGACCTTACAGCAGTGTGCCTAGAGCGCCCATACATAAGGTTTCAAAATAAAGGCATTTGAAGCAAAGCAGTAAATAAAATTGCATGTAGCATATCAGAATTTTTTTATGATTCACACCTTGTAGTTGTCGAAATTAGGGGCTATGCATAATGATGCCTAATGTATTTAATTCGTTTTTGGCAATAAAGACATTTCAGGAAGATTATATTGTTTGTACACTATACGGTTTGTCTTTTAAGGAAACAATGTGCCAATCGAACCTTCCTATTTCCAGAAGATAGCAGAGTGGACCGAAAAGGTACAGTACGCGGCCCGATGTTCATAATTTTGCAATAATTATTGCGTGTTCAAGATAGTCACATATGCGTGTTGCAATGTATACATACATACTCTAACTGAGTAAAATCGCAGATTTTGATTTAGGCTAAAACAAATATCCATTTTGATAATACAATACACGACATACTGTGGTTAGGGGATGCCTAAATAACCAAACAGTGGGTGTTTTACATCGCACGGGAAAGGAAACCGCGCGCGTCCGGGCTAGAGACGAAGTATAGTGTGGAATCTATAGCGTCAATGAAATCTCGTTACGCAAAGAGAAATAACTCACGTGTGGTACGAGACCTTTTCCTGTGACGACGAACGTGAATAACAACCTGTCACACAGCAGCTCGGCATAGCAAGTGCTCCAGTAAAGGCAATTGCTAAGCTCAGCTAGAGCACGTCTATAGCAGACGACGGAGGTGGGAAGTGAAATGAATCTCGCGCTCTTTTCCCTTGAGTCAGTGCGCCCATGTGTCACGTGAGCAGTTCTGACCACTGAGCATCTACTTTTTTCGCGGACAAAATATGTCACATGACATCCACTGGGCGTCTGCTTCGATGCAACCACGTTGACTTCACAATCACACTTCTGATTTTAAATTTTCTTCTACAATAGGGAAATGCAAAACAAATTCTTTGAGTTTAAAAAAAATTAAATTGGTTTGTGGGATGTTTGTCTGCCCTTCAAGAGATGCAACCGCTAGCCTGGGGTCTTTAACGTGCATCACGCAGTAGTGAAACACGAACGTGTGCCGGTACGATGCCTATCCAGATCGAAACGGGCAGGGGTGGGAATTGAACCCAGGATTCCCTGGGCTCTGCATCGTGAGCTTTCGCTGCACGTGCTCCTAGCTGCGACGCGTTAGCGCACTAGGCCACCGATCCCCCTCTTCGAGTTTTCATATAGAGCATATGCGATCGCGGTCTACCTTTCAAAGTACGATTTTCACGAGCCCGTGTCCGATACGATGCTCATCCAGATCAAACAAGACAGGGTTTGATCTCACTAGATATGTAAATATATTTACTCACCTGATACTTCAAAACAGAGCTTGAATTATTCTTCTAGATGGGGATAACTTGCTCTTTAGTGGGATTCGTGAAGCTGCTTGTCGTTGTTCCTTATAAACTCAAACTAACGTGTCTTACCTTTATGTATACGGAAGACCTCGACCTTTCGTTCGTGCTACCATCATTGTATAGAATTCGATGTAGATCTAATTGAGAGTGACGAAGAGCGAAAACAGCTTGTTTTGTGTTCATATTTTATTGTTCGATTCCACCACGCC